>CANNZV010002842.1:83071-107789 GCA_947561585.1 Caprella mutica
CTCCATTCTACCTAATTTCCCCCCATTCTACCAAATTCTCCCCATTCTACCTGATTTTTCCCCATTCTACTTGATTTTCCCTATCCTGCCAGCTGTTTAATGAAAATTTATTCTGTGGACGATATCACCCATGTATCGACACATGACGATAAATGGGTAATAACATGTGACGATATTTGGTTTCAACATGTCGATAATTGGAGTTTTTCAGATATGTTATTTGATTCAATGTAGATTAATTTATACTAAACGAATTGCATAGTACTTTATATGGTTTAAAAGATTTGAATTTCATCTTATAGTTGGTTCTGTCGTATATGCATTAGTAGAGAGGAGAGTTACACAATAATAATAGTTTTGAAGTAAACCTCTTAAGTGGCCGATAAATGGGGACTTTCCCCTATGCACTGGGAACTATATTGCATATGCAACAGGTTTTGGTGATTGATTGGTTATCTCTTATTTATTATTAGTTTTTCATATCTGACTCCATTTTCCTTTATTTCCATTTAATTACATTTTGGCTAAACTGATAATTGTTTGGTTTTAAATGAAATTGCGAGTTAGATAATCAAGACATGTATTCAAATAAATCACATCACCTCGTAATTAACATATTAGAGAGGACTTCGGATTCTCTTGAGGATGTTTGTCAGCTTCCTGTAGTAAGAGATAGCGCACACAAATATTGTGCAGGAGTCACGAGGAAAGTTTGTTCCAAGAAGATTGCGTGACTGTAGGTAAAGCAGCGAGAGTATCTTTAACTCAGAGTTAGGACGAAGGCTGGATTTCCTCAGTTATACTAAATGAGTGAGAATTTGATATGATATCCAATCGAGTGGATATCACATAATGTTTTTTTTTAATTTAGTATTATCTATAGGTCGATATATGTATTACCTAGGTAGGTATATGATTATATCATAAAATATAATGCTATCAAATGGGAATTTTTGTAAACTAAATTTTTTATAAAGATTAACAAAAACAAACGCTGAAATATAATTGTATCTTAACTGATAATCGATATATCTACTCGAAATTAATATTTAGAGGATATATAGTTTTTAAATTGGCAACACTTTATTGCCTAATAAATCTAAAGGTTTTCCTTTCACTACTCTCCATGATATACTCAGTAGTGACAATTGAGGTTTTTGTAAACGTGACGTCATCATAGCAACACATTTAAATAGAATATTATGGGTTTAGCTCTTGAAAAACTAAATGAGGTCATCACTATTTTCCTATAAAGAGAATAATTAAGCAATTTCATACTCTTAGATTACCCAAAATTTGATTTTAGAGTGTTGCTGTGATGACGTCACTTACGCAAAACAAACCAGTTGTCACTACTAAATCTATTGTACGTTTTATTGTTTTTTTCTGAAGAAGTTTATTTCTACAGCTGGTGAGGTCTCGAAAGGTTCTAACTAGTCATTGATATAGAACTAATAAAGTAACTAGTTGATTACATAGTAATCATGCCTAAGAATAAAGGTAAGTTTGATTTAATAGGTAGTAATTCATTATAAGTTTATAACTAATTTATATAGGATTTATCTTTCTAATTTAATGACTAGCCTTGGTGAACAGAGTCCTATTATTATTATAGAACTTTAGAGACCAATCTGCCCAGTCTGCAGAATATGAAACATTTTCCAAGACTCTGCGGGAGTTTTTGATTGAATTTTAGAAATTGGAGATCTCTGCGGGAGATCTTGAATTAATTGCTATGTTACCATTAATTTAGCTGCGGGAGATTTTGAATTAATTCCTATGTTACCATTAATTTAGCTGCTGGAGATTTTTAATTAATTCCTATGTTACCATTAATTTAGCTGCGGGAGATTCTGAATCTGCTACTGAGAGTCGGAGAGTAACTGTCTTTCAAATTAAAATCTCTGCGGGAGCCCCAGACTGGAAAACATAAATGATAAATTCTAACAGAGTTACTCCTAACTTCATGCATTCCTATCAGTGATGTTTATCATCACAACAAGCCCAATTGTGAAGCTTAAATGACTTATTTTACCCAGTCTGCAGAATATGTGAGATATTTGGGATATTCTCTCCGAACAATTTTGAATTAATTCCTATATTTACATTATTTTTGCTACGAACACTTCTGAATTAATTCCTATATTTACATTGATTTTGCTATGAACAGAATAAGAGATATCTACGAACACTTTACCAGTTACTGCAGACTGGTATTTTACATTAGTTTTCACTGCGGAGTTGAAATTTAGGAAATAATTTACTGATTTCTGCACTTTTTAGGGTTAAAATGAGTAATTTTTGTTCATTCTAAATTCCTAACAGAGTTACTAGTCAATCTGAAATGAGTTATTATTCCACTCTGGCGGGAGCCAGTCTGAAAAGTACAGCAGGATTTGTGGATTAATCCTGCGCTCAAGTCCTATTTAATTCCTATGTTCCCATGTTATTAACTTATTTGCTGCGCCCAAATCTCAATTTCTTTAAAAAATCCTGTGTCTGAGCAGACCTTCTTTCCAGACTGGTGCAGCGGGAGAAGACACATTCTGCAGACTGGCAATCTACCTCATAAATAATTCCTAAGGATATGATGCCATCTGCAAAATATGGGACATTTTTAACATTTTCTGTGCGAACAATCCTTAATTTCCTCCTATGTTTACATGTATTTTACTGAGAACAGAAGCAAAAATAGAGGATTTCTTGGAGAAAAGTTTACCAGTTCCTGCAGTCTGGCTTTTGCCCTGCTATGTTTCAATTCCAAAGTTGCCAATGTGTTGAATCACTGTTCATGACTTTTGACTGGTAAAAATAAGTTGAAAAACTGCTATTAACTGTAAATCATATTTAGAATTCAATTTAAACAAAGTATGATAGTACTACACAAGTCCGTATTATTACTTTTATAGCATATAAGTTTGTATTTGGTCTGTACCCACAGACTTCTTCATAAACAAGAAAAATACTAATTACTATATGATAATATGTTGAAACTAATTAAAATTTATTTATTATTCTAATTATCTAATAGAATTTACCTATATCTAACCAACACATTTTCTCATCAGGAAAGGGAGGTAAAAACAGGAGAAGAGGAAAGAATGAAAATGAGGCAGAGAAAAGAGAGTTGATCTTCAAAGAAGAAGGACAAGAATACGCTCAGGTCAGTAATAACTATTTTGAAACTAGATGCTTACTAGTAAACTTGTATTCAGTGTAATGTCTTTTTAAATTTGATTTGGTTGTTCAGGTTACAAAGATGCTGGGCAATGGTAGACTAGAGGCGCTGTGCTTCACCGATGGAATGAAGCGTCTCTGTCACATCAGAGGTAAACTGCGCAAGAAGGTCTGGATCAATCAGGGAGATGTGATTCTGCTCGGATTACGAGAATATCAGGATAAGAAAGCAGACGTCATCCTCAAATACAATGCAGATGAAGCGAGAAATCTCAAATCCTACGGAGAAATTCCAGAGTCTGGTTAGTTTGAGTGGAAAAATATATCTTGTGCCTTACAAAATAGTAACTCTTAGTGTATAGTGTAGTTCCAAGTTCTTAACTTTACCCATTTTTCCATTACAGTTAAAGTCAATGAGATGTCCACCTTTGTGGAGGACGGTATGGAGGGAGATATCGCTTTCGACTATTTCTCTGAAGATGACGAGGAAGACACTCCTACTCCTGAACTTGATTTTGTGAGTAACTGTTTACAATTAGCTAGTTCAGTGAATTTAGACAATTGGTTCAGTGAATTTAGATAATTTTGGTTCAGTGAGTTTAGATAATTTTGGTTCGGTGAGTTTAGATAATTTTGGTTCGGTGAGTTTAGATAATTTTGGTTCGGTGAGTTTAGATAATTTTGGTTCGGTGAGTTTAGATAATTTTGGTTCGGTGAGTTTAGATAATTTTGGTTCGGTGAGTTTAGGTAATTTTGGTTTGGTGAGTTTAGGTAATTTTGGTTTGGTGAGTTTAGATAATTTTGGTTTGGTGAGTTTAGATAATTTTAGTTTGGTGAGTTTAGATAATTTTGGTTCGGTGAGTTTAGGTAATTTTGGTTCGGTGAGTTTAGGTAATTTTGGTTCGGTGAGTTTAGGTAATTTTGGTTTGGTGAGTTTAGGTAATTTTGGTTTGGTGAGTTTAGATAATTTTGGTTTGGTGAGTTTAGATAATTGGTTCGGTGAGGTTAGATAGTTGGTTCAGTGAATTTAGATAGTTGGTTCAGTGAATTTAGATAGTTGGTTCAGTGAATTTAGATAGTTGGTTCAGTGAGGTTAGATAGTTGGTTCAGTGAATTTAGATAGTTGGTTCAGTGAGGTTAGATAGTTGGTTCAGTGAGTTTAGATAATTGATTCGGTGAGTTTAGGTAATTGGTTTGGCGAGTTTAGGTAATTGGTTTGGCGAGTTTAGGTAATTATCAGTTTTGATCCTAAACACCAATTCTGTCACTGACAAGTTTCTCTTTTTCTTTTCAGCTGTAATCTGTGATATGAAAATGTCAAGGAGAGAAGAATGCTGTGAAATACAAACATTCTTCAACGTAATACTAATTTTATTAACTTCCTCTTTTTAAATGTTAGCTAATTTCTTTCCAACTGAGTTACTAATTTGAAAATTGCATCCATTTGTAATTTCTGAATCTCTCATTTTATTGTTGAAAATTCAAATTGGAATTAGTTTTTACTTCATTCTAATCAGGCCATCACAAACTATCCTCTTCTTTAGCTTTGTGTGTAGTTCCTACATGTGTATAATTGTAATTATATTTTAGATATTTTATTTCGTTGAGACATGCTTTCTCAATGATTTGTTAATTTATTTTAACTAAACTATGATGTTCATTTTTGTATCCAGATTTCATTCATTTTCTGGAGAAACTAACTTGGTATAATCCTCTTTTGTAGTAGAACTGCTGGATAAATTTGTACATTTTGGTTTGTCTTGTCTGCATCTATAAAACCTACCTCTTGTAGCTAAGTCTAATGCCACAGTCTGCAACTCCAGAGGTATTTTGTACGATGAGACCTAATTTAACATTTCAAAACAATCGCACAGTCTTAGATTTCACTAATCATTGAACTAGAGGAAACAGTGTATGTGATAGTAAATAAGAAACTTCTTGATTGTTTCATTTTGACGCAATGAAAAGCTCTTTTAAATAATACAGATATGATTATTCCGGGTTGGTCACACTTCTGAAATATCGTTGATTAATTCTTTTTGGCAAATGCAGGATCAATTACTCTGACCTAAAATTAATTGGTAATTGGCTGTTTTTATATCAAAACTGTGAAACCACTTAATTTTCTTTGCTTCTTCTACCTATTTGAAAGTCATACCATTTTACATATTCAGTTATACAGGCACACCCCACTCTTTATTAAGTCTCAGACTTGTGACAATCTAATAAGTGTGGGACATGAGTCACTTTTATTTCATCTGGTGCAGAAAACTTTTTTGGTGTAACTTGATTTTAATCTATCCCACCTGCATTATTACTCAGTTTGTAATAGTTAAGCTGTTAACGAGAATGAATAATTAAATTTCCAAACGTCGCTCATGAAATATTTTCCATACCTTCCAGGAGAAATAAGACTTTTGTCCCACACTTATTAGATTGTGTTAATTCTGAGATATATTAGAGCAGGGCATGTCTTTATATCTGCATTTGAATATGTAACAAAACAGAAAATACTAAGTCTCATTTACACTCGGATAATTTAAATATAAACTGAAAAATGATAGAAGTCATTTATTGATTTTATTATAAAATTGCCTCATTTATCCATATTAGTTTTCAAATCAGACAACTGGTTGGAAGATACACTGTGGACATTCTGAAAATAAAATGGATCTTATTTGAGAAAACACTTTATATGATTAAAGAAATATCAAATATAATAGAATTCAGCTACAGAGAATTGTATGCACTAAACAAATTACTTTCTACTTGAGCTTGAAAAACCAGTAATTTTGTAAGTTTATTTCTGGTTAGAAAATTGGTAAACTTCTGGTTAGCTACGTGTTCCAATGATGAAACAAAGTCCTTATTTTAAAAACCAGATGACTGGTACTCATAGAGCGCATACCTTAGCGGCCGCTTATAAATGAACTAGACCTTTAATCTGTTCGCTCCCAAAATCTAATCAACTGGTTCCTGGGTAATGCGTCCAACTAAATTTCTGGCAATTTGGTTGAAGACTTTTTCAGTTATGCAAATAACAAGATGACAAATAAATAAATGCCTCCTAAAATATAATCTTCGCAATCTGCAAAGGTAATAATATCAAAGCTTATCTGTACCAACCCTGAGATGCCTCAACAAGTGGGGTTTACGAGTGAAGTGAGTAGAGCAGAGAGAGCAAACTATTCTCTGCAAGATACTTCCCTCAGTAGCATGAACTCGTCTAATGTGATCCTTCAGGTCTTTCGAATGTCTGTGAAAATGAATTACAAATCATACAAAAAATTATGACAGAGCAGAAAAATTAAATGAGAATTCCTTTTAAAAAAGTATGAAAAAGATTAAGGAATTAATATTAATTAACATATATAAAACTCGAGACTAGAATTTCACTAGAAATTCTTGTTTGAAATATAAAAATGTTTTTTTAAACATAAAACTTTTTTAAAAGAAAGGAATTTTCTTCAAAAAATAAAATAAAATCCTAACTACAGTTTCCAAGATCAACAATTCTGATAAAATCAAAACAGTTAACTTGTTTTTTGAGATTGTTGGCATGAGGATTCATTTACAAATTACAAAAGTCATGAGTAAAACATTCAGTAATTCACATATCAGCTAAAAATACCCAAGACCACCTGTAAGTTTTATCACATTGCTGACAGGTGTGTTTGACAAGTGCATCGTCTTGATGAGTTTTGAGATGTTTCTGCAAGTTAGATTTCTCAAAGAATGATTTTTGACATGAGTTACACTTGTGTTTGGCAGGCGAGTGAATTTTCTTATGGCGAGAAAGTTTCTTTTTAGTAAGGAAAGACGAATTGCAAACATCACATTGGAAATCAAGAACATCTTCTTTTCTGAAAATAGAACAAATTTCAGATACTGGAATAAAGACAGTAGCGTTATAATCGATATGGTTATATTAGTAGCTTCATACAGTGAAACTCCCAAGTTATGGAGTACTGGTTCCTTCATAGCTCAGAGCCACTTCATATCTCGGGTGCACAGGATAGTTTTCTATGATTAAAATCATAGAAAACTATGGTCATTGAGGGATAACTAGGACAATTTTTTTGACGTATATCATTTTCTATAATTTAAACATAGAAAACTACTTCATAACTCAGGTGCATTTCATAACTCAGGTCCTTCATTACTCGAGTACTTCATAACTCAGGAGTTTTACTGTATTCGTAATTAGTTTACACATAAGTTCATAACCTAATTATATGAAAGGTAAATCATTAATTCCACCACAAATAGCTCACTTTTTGGGAGGATTTTCAGAGTCGATTTCATCAACTACGAGTTCCATTTCGTATTTTTCAGATTTCTCATCACTAAAATTTGAAAATCCTGCAATACATGAAAAGAATGAGCCATTTGATATAACTGACTAATTCTATTTCATTAAAAGATAAGAATTTTATATAAATAAGTGCTACAGGTTAATTTTATTTTATTTTAATTAACTCTATTAGTACTCCTCTATAGTGAACGCAGAATCCTGAGTAAGAGAACTACCCCGTATTGTGGACAAATTTTCTTCAGTCTACCATGAAATGGATATAAGTTTTCTAAAAACTGATAGCCATTCATGGCAAAGAAAGTTTGTTCACTATACAGGATAGTTCTCTTACTCAGGACTCTACATTCACTATAGAAGAGCTCTACTGTAATAGTTAATAAATAGTTATTTACTCACCATTCTCACTAAAAAGCTCAGTTTTACTCTTGCTATTGGACTGTATATCATTAAGATTTCTCTGTAGATCTGGACATTCAACAGAATAAATGTTTTCTCCTTCGGTAACTTCAATACTTTCAGAAGAAACATCGCCTTTCATCGGTTGAGATAGATAAGTATAAGCTATATTGGCATCACTTGGGTATTGTACAGCTACATTTCCAGATGAATGGGCACCATTGACGTCAGTTGTTGCAAAGTGATCAATAGGTAGAATATTACGCACACATTGGTCTAAGATGTTGCTGAGAGGGTTAGTAGTTGGTTGAGTTGTAACTTGGTGCTCTGACTCGATATGATAAAGACAACTTTGATTTGTTAGAAAAGTTAGATGGCATATTGAGCATTGGTATGATATCATGGGTATGATTGACACATTGGTAAGACTTGATCTACTTTCGCTATAAAGTTCACTTTCATTAATAGGAATTGTTTTGTGTTGGTAATTGACATCTGGATTATTTTCAACTGCACTTTCACAGAATATCATTCGATTTGATGGAAAATGTTCATAAAATGTATTGGTATGTTGAATAGTATTTTGATGGAATGGCTGAATTAGTTGTATTATATTAGTTTGATTATAATTAGGATTACTGATAATATCTTCTCCTCCTTCATGTAGATTTTTCACTGATGAATTCAATAGTTCATTTGCATCTTCCTGATTTTCAGGATTGTCACATGTGATATGAATGAAACTCTCTTCAGAGTCTACAGTGTTGCTGAGTTTCTCCTTGATTTTAGGATAAACATGATCCAAACTTCCACTTGTTATAGCACTTTCATATTTCTTTTCTTCTTCAACACATAAATTTGCAAGTTTCAATCGGACAGTTTCGTCTATTGTAAAAGTATCCAGCTCAGGAAAAATATAAACCTTGAAAAAGACAAAAACATGAGCAAATGAGCTTTGCATGATTAATTCAATATATCTACTACTACTTCAATTAACTATAATTCAATATATCCAATTTAATTAATTAGTAATCATAATTCAATTAATAATAAGTTAACGACATGAGAATATAGATCTGAACTTATTAGCTATTATGATAAATGAAAAATAAAAATAGTAGCTATTACAGCAGCTTTACAAGTGTGTAAGAAAATGATTGTAGAATAGGAGGTTGCTAATAAGAATTAATACTAACAGTTGTTAGATTTGAAGATTTGTTTGTTTTCACTATCAACATGTAGGTAGATATTTAGCTATATATGTTAAAATCTTAAACAGAAAAAATGAGTCAGGAGGTATTGATGTAGTAATGTAATGGTGATAGCTTTTAGGTGTATTATAATCAGATGCAACTAATGTGATTTACAATTGATGATGTAGTCATTTAACAAACTAAATATGAAGTGTGCAAGGAGCATGCATAAGTTTTGTAATTACACATACAATAGGCGACAGTATTTTAGAGATATGTAGAATGTAGTCAATGTACCTCATCTCTACTTTTCTTCAGTAGATTATTGAGGGCAGGTAAGAGTAGACTGTGAGCCACCTTCAAATGTTTGCGTAAATCAGCACTGTGACAATATCCTAACGCACACAAGCCACAAAGCTGCAGAGAAAGATTATGAATCAATTGAGTAAAAATGAAAGGACCTTATTATCTTGTTATAGAGTATGTCAGTTAAAGCCAATAAAATGACTTGCATATCAAGAGTTCAAAACTCAGATATATTTATATTATGTCTAGTTGGCTAAAAATTCTGAAATAATTTCTATATTCCCATGTTCATTTTGGTTTGAAATCTTCAAAAAAGAGTCAAAATTGGCATAGCTCTGATTTTTTGGCTCAAAATTGGCTTACAGTTTGGCATTTGGCAGTTATTGTCCTATTGAAACATGGGCCATTTATTGTTCTACTTTGCTAAACTGATTTTCATACTCTGTTTAAGTTATCAAATAGTCACTAGAACTAAAAAGAATTAATTATATTTAAGGATAATATCAAAGATTAAGTCTCACTCACCCATCGGCGTGCATTGTAATGCATTACAAGAATATGTCTAATCAAATTAGTCCTGTGGGTGAAACTTCTCTCGCATTCTTTGCAGAAAAATCTGATGGAGGAGTGCAGAGCTTGCTTGTGTCGTTTGAGAATCTGAAGGAAATTTTTTTTTATAATTTATGAATTGACAGCAAACAATATTCATGTGATTAATTATTTCTAAGGAAAGGCTTATTTTAATTATTTTTTTGTTATTATTTTCAATGAAAAGGCATATTATTAATTATTTCAAGGAAAATTCAGAAAATATATTCATGTGACATTGTGAATGATGTGATTAATTATTTCAAGGTCCAAGGAAATTTGGAAAAAGCATTTATATTATGATTTTATAAATTATTATTATATAAATTATTATTTTATATATTATTATACTTATTTTGAATATTTTCAAGGAAAAGGCATTCCTCTAGGAAGGTCTCTAAAGGTGTAAGTTTGTAACTAATTCAGGTTTTAATTCAAAACTCAAGCCTCAAGCTAACTATTTTAAAGTGTGAATCTAGCTTAGTTGAAGTTAGTGACCAGTCCCAGTCTGCAAAGCACGTCTACGGTCTACCAGTCTGCAAAAGATGCATGAAGTTTATCCGGCAACTGTTGATTACTTGAAATTAGTCTCCTGAATTATCCGGCGACAATTTCCTAATTAAATCCTATGTTTACATGTAATTAGTGGAGAGAATTTTGAGATTTTTGGTCATTTTGGAGAGAAATTTGAAAATCTTTGGAGTCTGGAGACAAATCACTCCAAAAATTAAATATCTGGAGACTGATTGTTCATGCTTTGTAGACTGGCGCGTCTATGTCGCCAAAGATCTTTGGAGACTATTCCAGACTGTATTTCATGGTAAATTGACTAAATTTTTTCCCATTGAAAATAATATTCTGGCCAAGTCGGTGGATTTTTATCTATTTATTCCTATGTTACCATTAATTTTCGGTGGAAAAATGGGTCAAATGTTGGTGGATCTTCCAAATTACTGGAAATTTATGGTGGATTTTTTCAGCTTTTTCAAAAAGTCAGTGGAATTTTGTGCACCAAATACAGACTGAACTATATTGGAATGAAAATTCATCAAAAGTTTAAAACAAGATCTTGGTGACTATTTTCTAATTAATTCCTATGTTTACATGTTATTATTGGAGACATATTGAAGAAATTTGGCCATTTTGGAGACAAATTTGAATTTTTTTGGAGACTTATTGTCCTGAAATATGAAATGTTGGTGACAGATTTGCCATGTTTTAAAGTGTGGCAGGAAAGTCTCCAGTATAGTAGGTCGCCACATTAAGACATTTAAAGGAGAAATTAGGCTTCCCTGAGTCTGGCTTCCCAGTGAAGACTTTACACTTGAAAACATCCTTATGCTTCATGTCTGATGCATGTGTATCTCTTGAGACTATTTTATGAGTGATTCACTTGTTATTTACAAGTTTTCCAACATATTTAACCCCTCAAAAGCCAGACTGTATTTCGTGGTAAATTCCACCGACATGTCGGTGGTATTTTTTCCCTTTTAAAATAATATTCTGGCAAGGTCGGTGGATTTTTAGCTATTTATTTCTATGTTACCATTAATTTTTGGTGGAAAAATAAGCAAAATGTTGGTGGATCAGCCAAATTACTGGAAATTTATGGTGGATTTTCTTCAGCTTTTTGAAAAAGTCAGTGGAATTTTGTGCACCAAATACAGACTGGCTCAAAAGTCGCCAATATACTGGCGACTTTGTCCATACTTTGAAACATGGCAGATTTGACACACTTTGCAGACTCAGACTGGGCTTAGTCCAGTCTGTATTTTGTGGTAAATTCCACCGACATGTCGGTGGAATTTTTTCCCTTTGAAAATAATATTCTGGCAAAGTCGGTGGATTTTTAGCCATTTATTCCTATGTTACCATTAATTTTCGGTGGAAAAATGGGTAAAAACTTCAAACTAAAATGTTGGTGGATCAGCCAAATTACTGTAAATTTATGGTGGATTTTTTCAGCTTTTTCAAAAAGTCAGTGGAATTTTGTGCACCAAATACAGACTGGGGTACCTTAGGACCTAGGGTCAACTCTTAGTCACTCTAACTAGTTAGCTACTCAGTAATTAACAAACCTGTTTTCTTTTAAACTGTGCTCCACACTCATCACATTTGTAAAAGGTGACATCACAAGGCACTATATTTTGTTCTTTGGGGACTGGGTATGAAGAGCTTTTGGTACTAGCCATTGATTATTTAGTTAGTGCATTTGAGCTTGAGATTTGGTAATACCTACCTAACTTCCTAAGTAACCTAATTAGTAATTTGGTTCCACGGTTCTCTCTTCTCGGTATTTTTTCATTAAATAACTAGTTAGGCAAATAGCCACATAAATTATCTCAGCAATGCCAAAGAGCACTTCTTATCTTCAGTTTAGAGCAAAACCACCAAAAGGCAGCTGATGGATAACAGGTATTGTTAATGCATCTTGATCGTGCCTGAAACCCAAGATGCGGGTTAAATAACTTCTTCAAAGTATGAAGAACGGTCCTTCTTCTTGGCACTATCTATTGGCACTAACTAAAATGCGGAAAAAAAACGTGAGCGTGACGTGAGCGTGCACGCTCACGTCACTTAGTATTGACTAAAACACGGAAAATGGAATTTGCGTGCACGCCCACGCAACTAAGTTGACTAAAACATGGAAAAGTGGAATTTCATGGAATTTCTTGGCGTGCACGCTCACGCAACTGTCTAAAACGCGGAAAAAATGAAATTATTGGCGTGCACGCTCACGCAACTGTCTAAAATGCGGAAAAAAAGAATTGGCGTGCACGCTCACGCAACGGTCAAAAATATTTTTGACTCAAATATTTTTGGCTCAAATATTTTTGACTCAAATATTTTTGACTCAAATATTTTTGACTCAATATTTTTGACTCAAATATTTTTGACTCGAATATTTTTGACTCGAATATTTTTGACTCAAATATTTTTGACTCAAATATTTTTGACTCAAATATTTTTGACTCAAATATTTTTGACTCAAATATTTTTGACTCAAATATTTTTGACTCAAATATTTTTGACTCAAATATTTTTGACTCAAATATTTTTGACTCAAATATTTTTGACTCAAATATTTTTGACTCAAATATTTTTGACTCAAATATTTTTGACTCAAATATTTTTGACTCAAATATTTTTGACTCAAATATTTTTGACTCAAATATTTTTGACTCAAATATTTTTGACTCAAATATTTTTGACTCAAATATTTTTGACTCAAATATTTTTGACTCAAATATTTTTGACTCAAATATTTTTGACTCAAATATTTTTGACTCAAATATTTTTGACTCAAATATTTTTGACTCAAATATTTTTGACTCAAATATTTTGACTCAAATATTTTTGACTCAAATATTTTTAACTCAAATATTTTTGACTCAAATATTTTTAACTCAAATATTTTGACTCAAATATTTTTGACTCAAATATTTTTGGCTCAAATATATTTGGCACAAATATTTTTAACTCAAATATTTTGAATCAAATATATTCTTTAAAGATATATATTTTTAATTAATATTATTTTTTTCTTTTACTATTGATAACCCATTATTTTTATGGGAAGTACACTATAGTTAGTGAAATTGAAATATAAATATAAATTAGCGTGACGATATATTAATTTTATAATATAATTTTGAACGGAATTATGTGATGCATGAAAGGAACGTGCGTCACGCAACTTAATTAGCACAATGATGACAGAAAATATAAATTGGCGTGACGATATCAATTGTAGAATTTACTATTGTATGGAATTATGTGTTGGCGCGATAGAAACGTGCGGCACGCTGCTTAGTGAAAAGATAACAGAAATTATAAATTAGCGTGACGATATCAATTGTATAGTAAAATATCGGATGGAACTATGTGTTGGCGTGATAGAAACGTGCGGCACGCTGCTTAGTGAAAAGATAACAGAAATTTTAAATTAGCCTGACGATATCAATTGTATAGTATAATATCGGATGGAACTATGTGTTGGCGTGATAGAAACGTGCGGCACGCTGCTTAGTGAAAAGATAACCGAAATTATAAATTAGCGTGACGATATCAATTGTATAGTAAAATATCGGATGGAACTATGTGTTGGCGTGATAGAAACGTGCGGCACGCTGCTTAGTGAAAAGATAACCGAAATTATAAATTAGCCTGACAATATCAATTGTATAGTATAATAACGGATGGAACTATGTGTTGGCGTGATAGAAACGTGCGGCACACAGCTTAGTGAAAAGATAACCGAAATTATAAATTAGCATGACGATATCAATTGTATAGTATGATAACGGATGGAACTATATGTTGGCGTGATAGAAACGTGCGGCACACAGCTTAGTGAAAAGATAACAAAAATTATAAATTAGCATGACGATATCAATTGTATAGTATAATATCGGATGGAATTATGTGTTGGCGTGATAGAAACGTGCAGCCCGCTGCTTGGTGAAAAAATAACCGAAATTATAAATTAGCGTGACGATATCAATTGTATAGTATAATATCGGATGGAATTATGTGTTGGCGTGATAGAAACGTGCAGCCCGCTGCTTAGTGAAAAAATAACCGAAATTATAAATTAGCGTGACGATATCAATTGTATAGTTTAATATTGGATGGAATTATGTGTTGGCGTGATAGAAACGTGCAGCCCGCTGCTTAGTGAAAAGATAACCGAAATTATAAATTAGCCTGACAATATCAATTGTATAGTATAATAACGGATGGAACTATGTGTTGGCGTGATAGAAACGTGCGGCACACAGCTTAGTGAAAAGATAACCGAAATTATAAATTAGCATGACGATATCAATTGTATAGTATGATAACGGATGGAACTATATGTTGGCGTGATAGAAACGTGCGGCACACAGCTTAGTGAAAAGATAACAAAAATTATAAATTAGCATGACGATATCAATTGTATAGTATAATATCGGATGGAATTAAGTGTTGGCGTGATAGAAACGTGCAGCCCGCTGCTTGGTGAAAAAATAACCGAAATTATAAATTAGCGTGACGATATCAATTGTATAGTATAATATCGGATGGAATTATGTGTTGGCGTGACAGAAACGTGCGGCACGCTGCTTAGTGAAAAGATAACAGAAATTATAAATTAGTGTGACGATATAAATTGTATAGTATTATATCGGATGGAATTTTGTGTTGGCGTGACAGAAACGTGCGGCACGCTGCTTAGTGAAAAGATAACAGAAATTTTAAATTAGCGTGACGATATCAATTGTATAGTAAAATATCGGATGGAACTATGTGTCGGCGTGATAAAATTGTGCAGCCCGCTGCTTAGTGAAAAGATAACCGAAATTATAAATTAGCATGACGATATCAATTGTATAGTATAATATCGGATGGAACTATGTGTTGGCGTGATAGAAATGTGCGGCACACTGCTTAGTGAAAAATAACAAAAATTATAAATTAGCGTGACGATATCAATTGTATAGTATAATATCGGATGGAACTATGTGTTGGCGTGATAGAAACGTGCAGCCCGCTGCTTAGTGAAAAGATAACCGAAATTATAAATTAGCCTGACGATATCAATTGTATAGTATAACATCGGATGGAACTATGTGTTGGCGTGATAGAAACGTGCGGCACACTGCTAAGTGAAAAGATAACAAAAATTATAAATTAGCGTGACGATATCAATTGTATAGTATAATATCGGATGGAATTATGTGTTGGCGTGATAGAAACGTGCGGCACACAGCTCAGTGAAAAGATAACAAAAATTATAAATTAGTATGACGATATCAATTGTATAGTATAATATCGGATGGAATTATGTGTTGGCGTGATAGAAACGTGCAGCCTGCTGCTTAGTGAAAAGATAACCGAAATTATAAATTAGCGAGACGATATCAATTGTATAGTTTGATATCGGATGGATTATGTGTTGGCGTGATAGAAACGTGCGGCACGCAAATTTAATTTAATATTTCATAGTAACTTTGATGAATTGCTTATAGTTATATCGTTAATTAATTCAACCAAACTATCTTAAATTTTTATAACTAGTCGTAAAAATATATGGTACAGCTAGTCCTAGTTAAGTTTAGAAATTATTATTGTCAGTAGCGTAATTTTGTTCAGCACTAGGACATTTAATTTTAATCAAGCCTCAACAGATTCAATTAAATGTTTTTTTACGAAATTATTATATTAGAGTTTAAAGGTTATAAATATGAATTCAATCACTATTATTCGGCAAAAATAGAGAGAACCTACTTCTTGAATGCAGTCTCTTAGCAATGAATGTGACGAAAAGGGACACAAGCAGCTCACGGATGGAAGAGGTGATAATTAGGGCTGGGACAATATGCTCTAAAAACTATAGATCCCTAAAATGTTATAGACGGAGAGAACTAAAGAGTATTGAATGGTTCTAAACCAGCGGTACATAGTATTCGATATCATTTCATTTAGTTTCGTCTATGATATTTTCGGGATCTATAGTTTTTAGGGCATATTGTTCCAGCCCTAGTGATAATACTTGAAACGTACGAGCCTTCCTAACACAAGCCTTCCTAACACAAAAATCTATCACAAAATTAAAAAAGTGTTAACCCCCCGATGATACAGGGGGGGGGGGGTGTTTTTTGGTGAAAAAAAAGTTGACGTATCTTTCTGAAAATTCGTGAGAGTTCACGGTCCTCCGAAATGGAAATTGAAATAATGCGTCAGAAAGACTCCGAGATTCTCTAGAGAATGGTGTAGGTCAAAAGTTCCTAGGACCCAGGAAACTTCCTTCAACAAGCGTTTCAAAGTTCATTTTTTGGCCAAAAATGGCGTTACAGCTTTTTTTGGTCGATTTTACATGTCGAACTGGTCTAAAAAAGTGGTGTACGGACATGGTCCATGCCACACTTATGGCACTCATTGTGATGGTAAATTTTTTTTCGAAATTCGACCCCTAACCCCCCTCAAAATGGGGGTTGAAGTTGACCTCTGTTCGTGGACCCGGGGTTGGACCCTGGAACCCTCTGATCAAAACGGGACCCACATCACGTGAAAGATCCCAAAATTCCCTACAAGACCATACAAGTATGATTTTCATAGACCCAAACCAAGCTGAGCTACGCAATTCCGAAAATGTCAAATTTTTGCATTTCAGCCCCAAAATTTTTCCGACCTGAAATTTTTTTGTAATTTTTTCTCACGGAAATGGCATTCACGGCAAAATGGTTGGGTTAAGGAGGGAAAGTCCTCAGGTCAAAAAGATGCGGGCACATTTTCCACATTTAAGAACAGTTAGCACGTACCACATTTCCTCCTCCAACTCCTTCTATGGCGGTTCCCCCAGCACCTATAAAATCACTCACTTTTGTCTTTGAGGTCGTGTAGCTACGACCATGGTCGACACACAGATTTCTCATACCTGGAAATGGATACGTCTCAAAATTGTCTACACGACACAACAATCCACAACTCTCTACTTCTACCAGGGGAGGAGCTATAAGCTCTACAAAATAAAATTGAATTTCACGAAATTCAAAAGCCGAAATTTAAAAAAAAAACAGAACTGAGGCCCTGTGGAGACCCCAGTGCTCTTTCATATTCCAAAAGGGCTAAGCTTTAGACCCAAAACTGTAGGAGGAGATGAGATTTCTAACTTTAGTTGCACTGTTTATATATTTACTTAGTTTTTCCCAAGGAAAAAGCTGAGAGTCAGCGCACACCACACACACACGAATATCGCAAGCTCCCCCCCATGTATCGTTGGCATGGACGGAGGTTCCCCCACCTAAAACCCCCCACCTGGGTGTGGGGTGGGGGTTGGGTGGGATGATTGGGGGATGAACCCAAGGACCAAGGTCCATGGTGTGGTTCCGGGGGAACGGCGCTGCCAGATTTTACAGTACGTAATGCAAAAATAAAAATTCACCAACCTACCAAACTAATTAATGAATTCTGATTCCTGTCAATTCAATTAAATAATCTCCAGCCAATTAATTTTAATAACCAAATTTTTAAGTGATTTTTTTTAAATTACTTCTAGATAATTGTAATTATATGCTATTTTACCATGATTAGAGTGGAACATGACGGAAATTACCGCTATGGGTTGCGCATGTATAATTTTATAGTTATTAAATACAATGTGTTACTGTAAAACGGATAGAAATTGAGTTTCAAGAGAAAAACGGTACTTAAACTTTTACGTAATCAATTGGAATAGCTTAGAGAGAGGATGAAGAATTTTCTTTAAACAAAGAAAATAATAATTAGTTTTCTATAAAAGAGTTTGAGGGGAAACTAACATAAAAATTAAAGGAACAAAAGTAATAAAAGTTGACAAAGAGCAAGAAACTAAACAGTGTCTAATTGCATAATATTGTCACGCTACATGATAACAGTCAAACGGAAAAATGAATATGTGTAAATAAAACAATAGCGTGATATAATATTTAATAATAAATATTCGAATGTATATCTTTTCACTAGGTAGCATGCCGCACGTTTCTATCACGCCAATACATAATTCCACCCAATAACAAACTATAAAACTGATATCGTCACGATAATTTATAATTTCTGTTATCTTTTCACTGAGCAGCGTGCCGCACGTTTCTATCACGCCAACACATAATTCCATCCGATATCAAACTATACAATTGATATCGTCACGCCAATTTATATTTTCTGTCATCATTGTACTAAGTTGCGTAACGCACGTTTCTTTCACGCTAAAACATTATTCCATTCAAAAGTATAGTATACAATTTAATAATTAATATGTCGTCACGCTAATTTCTATTTCTATTTTATTCTCACTAACTAGTGTACTTCCCATCACAATTTATGGGTTATCAATAGTAAAAGAAAAAAATATTATTAATTAAAGATATATATATATTCAAAGAATATATTTGAAGGAATTAATTAAAAAAAAAGTTGTTTAAAAAAATGTATTTAGACAGAAAAATATGTAAAACAATTGAGCCAAGAAATTTGAGTCAAAAAATTTGAGTCAAAAAAATTTGAGTCAAAAAAATTTGAGTCAAAAAAATTTGAGTCAAAAAAATTTGAGTCAAAAAAATTTGAGTCAAAAAAATTTGAGTCAAAAAAATTTGAGTCAAAAAAATTTGAGTCAAAAAAATTTGAGTCAAAAGAATTTGAGTCAAAAAAATTTGAGTCAAAAAAATTTGAGTCAAAAAAAAATTTGAGTCAAAAAAAATTTGAGTCAAAAAAATTTGAGTCATCAAATTGAGTCAAAAAAATTGATTCAAAAAATTTAATTTTCTGCATTTTAGACAGTTGCGTGAGCGTGCACGCCAATTATTTTAATTTAGACATTTGCGTGAGCGTGCACGCCATTTTCTAAAATTTTCTGCGTTTTTGACAGTTGCGTGAGCGTGCACGCCAATTATTTTTTTTCCGCATTTTAGACAGTTGCGTGAGCGTGCACGCCAATTATTTTAATTTAGACATTTGCGTGAGCGTGCACGCCTTTTTTTATTTTTTCTGCGTTTTTGACAGTTGCTTGAGCGTGCACGCCAGTTCTTTTTTTTCCGCATTTTAGACGGTTGCGTGAGCGTGCACGCCAATTATTTTAATTTAGACATTTGCGTGAGCGTGCACGCCATTTTTTAAAATTTTTCTGCGTTTTTGACAGTTGCGTGAGCGTGCACGCCAATTCTTTTTTTTCCGCATTTTAGACAGTTGCGTGAGCGTGCACGCCATTTTTTAAAATTTTTCTGCGTTTTTGACAGTTGCGTGAGCGTGCACGCCAATTCTTTTTTTTCCGCATTTTAGACAGTTGCGTGAGCGTGCACGCCAATTATTTTAATTTAGACATTTGCGTGAGCGTGCACGCCTTTTTTTTTTTATTTTTTTCTGCGTTTTTGACAGTTGCGTGAGCGTGCACGCCAGTTCTTTTTTTTCCGCATTTTAGACAGTTGTGTGAGCGTGCACGCCAATTATTTTAATTTAGACATTTGCGTGAGCGTGCACGCCATTTTTTAAAATTTTTCTGCGTTTTTGACAGTTGCGTGAGCGTGCACGCCAATTATTTTTTTTCCGCATTTTAGACAGTTGCGTGAGCGTGCACGCCAATTATTTTAATTTAGACATTTGAGTGAGCGTGCACGCTATTTTTTAATTTTTTTATGCGTTTTTGACAGTTGCGTGAGCGTGCACGCCAATTATTTTTTTCCGCATTTTAGACAGTTGCGTGAGCGTGCACGCCAATTATTTTAATTTAGACATTTGCGTGAGCGTGCACGCCATTTTTTTATTTTTTCTGCGTTTTTGACAGTTGCGTGAGCGTGCACGCCAGTTCTTTTTTTTCCGCATTTTAGACAGTTGCGTGAGCGTGCACGCCAATTATTTTAATTTAGACATTTGCGTGAGCGTGCACGCCATTTTTTAAAAAATTTCTGCGTTTTTGACAGTTGCGTGAGCGTGCACGCCAGTTATTTTTTTTCCGCATTTTAGACAGTTGCGTGAGCGTGCACGCCAATTATTTTAATTTAGACATTTGCGTGAGCGTGCACGCCATTTTTTTATTTTTTCTGCGTTTTTGACAGTTGCGTGAGCGTGCACGCCAATTCTTTTTTTCCGCATTTTAGACAGTTGCGTGAGCGTGCACGCCAATTATTTTAATTTAGACATTTGCGTGAGCGTGCACGCCATTTTTTTTCTGCGTTTCTGACAGTTGCGTGAGCGTGCACGCCAGTTCTTTTTTTTCCGCATTTTAGACAGTTGCGTGAGCGTGCACGCCAATTATTTTAATTTAGACATTTGCGTGAGCGTGCACGCCATTTTTTAAAAAAAATCTGCGTTTTTGACAGTTGCGTGAGCGTGCACGCCAGTTATTTTTTTTCCGCATTTTAGACAGTTGCGTGAGCGTGCACGCCAATTATTTTAATTTAGACATTTGCGTGAGCGTGCACGCCATTTTTTTATTTTTTCTGCGTTTTTGACAGTTGCGTGAGCGTGCACGCCAATTCTTTTTTTCCGCATTTTAGACAGTTGCGTGAGCGTGCACGCCAATTATTTTAATTTACACATTTGCGTGAGCGTGCACGCCATTTTTTTTCTGCGTTTCTGACAGTTGCGTGAGCGTGCACGCCAATTCTTTTTTTTCCGCATTTTAGACAGTTGCGTGAGCGTGCACGCCAATTATTTTAATTTAGACATTTGCGTGAGCGTGCACGCCATTTTTCTAAAAAAATTCTGCGTTTTTGACAGTTGCGTGAGCGTGCACGCCAATTATTTTTTTTCCGCATTTTAAACAGTTGCGTGAGCGTGCACGCCAATTATTTTAATTTAGACATTTGCGTGAGCGTGCACGTCATTTTTTTTAATTTTTCCGCGTTTTAGACAGTTGCGTGAGCGTGCACGCCAATAATTTTTTTTCCGCATTTTAGACAGTTGCGTGAGCGTGCACGCCAATTATTTTAATTTAGACATTTGCGTGAGCGTGCACGCCATTTTTTAAAAAAAATTCTGCGTTTTTGACAGTTGCGTGAGCGTGCACGCCAATTATTTTTTTTCCGCATTTTAGACAGTTGCGTGAGCGTGCACGCCAATTATTTTAATTCAGACATTTGCGTGAGCGTGCACGTCATTTTTTAAATTTTTCCGCGTTTTAGACAGTTGCGTGAGCGTGCACGCCAATAATTTTTTTCCGCATTTTAGACAGTTGCGTGAGCGTGCACGCCAAGAAATTCCATAAAATTCCACTTTTCCATATTTTAGTCAACTTAGTTGCGTGGGCGTGCACGCAAATTCCTTTTTTCCGGCTTTTAGACAGTGGCGTGAGCGTGCACGCTCACGCCGATTATTAATTCTTTTCCGTATTTTAGATACTGCCCTATCTATTTAGCGGAATGCGGAATACTGCGGAATGACCTACTATAATGCGGAATGAAATGCCACTGCGGAATGAAGGATAGAGAAAGCTAATAAATGAATTATGACCTGCGGAATGACTCTCACGAGATAGTACAACCAGCGAAATAACTCTCACGAGATAGTATCACATGCGAAATGACTCTCACGAGATAGATCCACCTGCGGAATGACTCTCACGAGATAGATCCACCTGCGGAATGACTCTCACGAGATAGTATGACCTGCGGAATGACTCTCACGAGATAATATGACCTTTATGATGACTCTCACGAGATAGTATAGCCTGCAGAATGACTCTCACGAGATAGTATCACCTGCGTAATGACTCTCACGAGAAAGTACGACCTGCGGAATGACTCTCACGAGATAGTATCACCTTCAGAAAGACTCACGAGATAGTATGACCTGCGGAATGACTCTCACGAAATAGAATGACATGCGGAATGAATCTCACCAGATAGTATGACCTGCGGAATGACTCTCACGAGATAGTACCCAACAAACATATGAATGTCGATTCGATGCCGTTTGCTGTCGAATTCGTAGCGCTAACGGGGGGTATCGAATTAGCAACCATTTCGACTCATAGTAGATATCGGAATGTCTGTTTCTAAATGATATCTGAATTTACACTTCGAGTAGAAACACGAAAACCAATACATGGTTTTAACAGTATCGTCTTGACGTCGGCATGTCTGTTTCCAAACGATATCTGAATTTATACTTCGACCAGAAGTGCGAAAACAGATACGTAGTTTTAAAAAAATCGTTTCAAATTTGGAAATTAATTTTCTTATCTTCCTGTTATATAATACGTATAGAAATGTAGGAATTATTTTTATTCAATTGGATTGTATCTTTCTATATAACGTACGTTGTGCTCCCTTTAAACTATACCAAATAATTAATACATTTATAGGGGACTACGGCAGTTGTAAAGGTATGATCGGGCATTGACACGCTAGTGCGATTGTACAATGGATCAACGTATAGTAAGCGATATTGGAACATCGGTTGTTGAACAAGTTCCTCCAGTACCGTGAAAATGAAATGAATAACCAATCAAGTGATTTTTAGATGGCCAGTGCATTTATTGTTATGAATCTATTCTAAACAGCTTATTTTAAATAAACCGCCCCAGCAAACATAAATGTATCTATTCGATGTCTAAACGACTCTGTATAACCTCTCTTCCGACATCGAATACCAGTAACAAATTAGACATGGTGACATCAAGTAGACATCAATCCGATATCCGTTTGCACCGCTAAACCGCATCATATCAAGTATATTTCGCATCGAAGCGATACCGTTTTAACAGCGTTGAATAGAAAGATAAATTACGACATCCAACATACATAGGGATTCTGCATCGAACAGACGCCTAATTATATATCTAATATGCTTCGAAACGATATCCACTTGCATCCAATAAATAAATAAATTAAAATAGAAAACTCTTACTTCATTGAAATAACGTATTGTACGTTTAGATGCATATCAATTCGATTAATGTTACATAGTGATATAAATAAATTAAATGGGAAGAAATGAAGTGATGTATCCAGGTATCGTTCGTGGGTCCCTCCGTCCTCGTGCCTGTACCTCTGTAGCTTTGCCACCATGGATGCACTTACCTAAAAAATTTTTTGATATTAAGTGACTCGGAGATACTTGAAGATATTTTTAGAGTGAATAAAACAATACAGGCAAGCACCGATTTTATAACCAAAATCACAACTTATTCTTATTTCAAATAGTAATGAGTTGGTCAAATTTTTATATAATTGTAACTCCTTAAAAATTTTCTTCTCTATGAGTTCAAATTAAAGAAAATGTTTTGAGGCTACTACTTAGTATACAGATGAAAGCTCTGTAATGAACGCATTAATTCAAATTTGACCATAGATTAACTCTCACTCAGTAAATATAGGTCATAATAGTTGAGTAATTAGTTTGATATTTTGACTTATATAATTGTGTTACATTGAACAAACAGGAATTTTGTGTCCTGTGAAATATTTTTAGCAGTAGGGTTTATGTTCCAAGTTATTAATAGGGTCTATATTTTCGAACACGTGATAAAGGAAAATATAATTATTATTATTTAACTACAATTTAATTTAATAGCTGAAGGTATGATACCAATTGAAATAAAAGTTAAATAATGATCGTTATATGCATATAGATTTAATGAGTTCGATTACCATTTTAAGTTTTATTATCTATAATGTGAATCACTGAATTTTAATCGTCTCATTTGCAGCTATTGGCACTAGGTGAAAGTTCAATTGTTATCGGATATGGGTTTCGCATTTTACGTAGAAAATTATATAGGTATTAATTTTTATTTCTAAACTTGTATTTTACGTACTGGTATCATGGATACCAATTTAAGTAAGAATTGAATAATGATAATTAATATATTTATATCTTACATATTCGAAAATGTGGAACCGTCCGATAACACAGAATGTACTCTAAAATAGAACATGTTAAATATCCCATCAACTTTTAATTATTTACGTTTAGTAGAGGTTTAACGTCTGCTTCGGAACCAAAGGCCATGTCTCTGACGTCAAAAGGAAATCGAATAGAAGGGACTGGAAGAAGCAGTCAGAAAGGAAAGTGGCTCCATGGACAAAGTCACGACGCTCATGGATGCTGAAAAACTACTCCACGAATGCTGTCACTTACCGAGGAATGTGACAAAATTGGTCACAAGCACCGGTGGCTGCACTCAATGATGGAAGATGAAAATGAAGAGGTAATAGTGAATGAAGTCTACGAGCCTACCTACATAACACAAAATCTAAGACCTCGTACGTAATTGGGGTGTAGG
>CANNZV010002842.1:108072-148064 GCA_947561585.1 Caprella mutica
ATGAAGTATATCAATCGAATTGAAAAAATTATGAACATAATTTTAGAACTATAAAGCATATTTCAAAGATAATATTGTCACTTCCCTAGTAATAAAAAAGATAACACTTCTTTATTGTGTCTTCTGTCCATTTTTTCTGGGTTCAATTGTCGGGGGCCCAATTGTCGTCGGGCCAAATTGTCTTAGGCCCAATTGTCGTCGGGCTGAATTGTCCTGGACCCAATTGTCGGTGTACCAATATAAGAGGAGAGAGGGGTGCTTCACAACCGAAAATGATGGATAGAAATAGCACGAACAAGTACATATTGAAAGGAACTTTATCACTGTACATTTTCAAGGGTTTAACAGTTTAAGGTATCTTCGGCACGTACAATTCACCCATGGGCAATTCACCCTCATGGGCAGTTCCCCCGGTGACAATTCTCCCACATGGGCAATTCACCCAGTGGCAATTCCCCCACTGTACGGCAGACAGTCACCCATTGGCAATTCCCCCAAATGGGCAGTTCTTTCAGCGGCAATCCACCCAGTGGCAATTCATCCCGTGGCAACTCCCCTAGAACCATATATATATATATATATATATAATAGCGCCGTACAGTTATAAAATTAGATATGCTGCATGGGTAGACTGTATCATTAAGTTGTTTACCTCCTTTAATATTTTGCATTAATTGATGAGTTATGAGTATTTAAAATTTAGAACTGAAATAACAGGTTAGTGACAAAAATATACGTGTTGATACGTAACAATTAAGGAGGTAAATAATTATTATTACTAATTATTATGTAATTATTAATTATAATAATTATTATTATATTTGTATAAGTCGAGAATAACAGTCCAATAATACAAACGTTTTAACGTATAAATAATTAAACGTAACACGAAAAAGTAACAATATCTAGTCATTTTGTTCTATCATTTTTTAATAGTACCTATATTGTATACTTGCATATTATCATGTATGCAATTTAGGTGGTCACTGTTAAAAATATTCTGCTATAAAATACTAATTTCTGAACCAAAATTGCGTCTAATTACCTAAAGCCCCGTCCAGACGGTCAAATTTTTTTAGAGAAGTGACAAACTTAATGACAAACTAAATGACAAACTTATCGTCAGTTTTCAAGGAGTGTCTACACGGTCAAATTTTCTCGCCAAAAGTTTGAGGTTCACTGGCGTCAGTTTCGTCAAAATTAATGTTATATATCGTGAAAATAAAATTATATAACTTGGTATGTATATTTTTTAAATTTAGAACAGTATGAAACCAAAAAAAATAATTTGTTTTTAATGACAAAATATAGTCTTGAAAAGGATAGTCAAAAATAGATCATAGAAAACAATTCACAACGTAGGTAGCCTACCTATAACTTGGATCTAATACATTCTAATACAACCAAGTATTAAAGAGTCTGTCGTCAGCCATTGTAACTAGATAGATATTAAGTTTTAAAAAATGGAGGTTTTTGTAGGTGTACCTAGCTGTAATAAACTAAAATAACGCGCAAATAAAAAAATATTATTCCGGAAAGTCAGTGTGTACTTCAAACTTTATCGTCAGCAAATAGTTTGACAAACTTTTTGATGACGATATCCAACATGTTGGAATCACAAAACTGATGAAAAGTTTGACGGTTTGCTGACGCTAGGAAGTTATCGTCATTTAGTTTGTCATTAAGTTTGTCACTTCTCTGAAAAATTTGACCGTCTGGACGGGGCTTTAACTGGATACTACTGTTGATGACTATTGTAGTTACCGTGAAAGAAACACCACTAACAATGTTTCATAATACATCTTAACTACCTGATATATCGTAACTACCTGATACATCGTAACTACCTGATACATCGTAACTACTAGCTGGTACATCGTAACTATACCTGAGACATCGTGACTACCTGATACATCGGGACAACCTGATACATCGGGACAACCTGATACATCGTAACTATACCTGATACATTGTACCTACTAGCTGATACATCGTAACTATACCTGATACATCGTGACTACCTGATACATCATGACTACCTGATACATTGTAACTATACCTGATACATCGTGACTACCTGATACATCGTAACTATACCTGACACATCGTGACTACCTGATACATCGTAACTACCTGATATATCGTAACTATACCTGATACATCGTAACTATACCTGATACATCGTGACTACCTGATACATCGTAACTACCTGATACATCGTAACTACCTGATACATTGTAACTATACCTGATACATCGTAACTACCTGATATATCGTAACTATACCTGATACATCGTAACTATACCTGATACATCGTGACTACCTGATACATCGTAACTACCTGATACATCGTAACTATACCTGAGACATCGGGACTACCTGATACCTCGTAACTATACCTGATACATTGTACCTACTAGCTGATACATCGTAACTATACCTGATACATCGTAACTATACCTGATACATCGTGACTACCTGATACATCGTAACTACCTGATACATCGTAACTACCTGATACATCGTAACTACCTGATACATCGTAACTACCTGATACATTGTAACTACCTGATATATCGTAACTATACCTGATACATCGTAACTATACCTGATACATCGTGACTACCTAATTTATCGTGAATACCTGATATCACTGTAAATAGGACTGATAAGAATACTCTTATTTCTATATTTTCTACGATTCGGTCCGTTTCGGTGTTCTTACGAATAAGAACACCCACCGAAACGAACCGAATCGGATACAAAACGGGCTGAATCGGAGCTCATGGGAAATTATCTTTTTCTTTTATTGTAAGATCTGTTTTCTATTAACCATTTAAGTTCACTGGATGAATATTCAGTTGGTATTTGCCTATGAGATCATTTAATATGAAGCCGTAATGATGGTAATCTAGCTACCTAGTTAGTTTGTTTTACTGCTCTCTTTATGATTGTTTTAATAACCTGACAGGAGGGTGGGGGTGTTGCTCACCCCCATATACACATATCAGTAGCAATATTTCAAAAATTATCTCCCACAAGCTCCGATTTGCCTCCGTTTCGGTCCGATTCGGTCCGTTTCGGTCCGTTTCGGTCCGTTTCGGTGTTCTTACGTACCCTAATTCAGTAACATTTGATTCGCCTCATTTTCACTCACTATTGAACTACCATCATCATCATAGAGAGAGCTGTCAGAAGTTTCTTCTTTCTTCCTTAACTTATTAATGTACTTCCACATCTTCTTTGTATCTTTTTCTTGCTTGATATCTTGTGTAATTTTCTCTTCATATTCCATTACAGCATTTCTTACCATGTTCTTCACAACACATTTTTGTTTCCAATATAGATCTTGCCAATAAACTTTAGCCTGTTCATTTTGTGCATTCCTAGCTAATCTGTTGTATTCCTTCCGTTTTTTTATATTATTTTCTATGTCTTTATTAAACCATACTGGATCCACTCGGCACGTTTGCCTCTCTTTTCCTCTCATATAAATTTTCTTTAGTTTCATATCTGCACAATCTCGCATCACAATCTCCAGTTCCTCCAAATTAGAATCATTTGTCATTTCACCTATTTTATTTTCAACCAACTCGATAAAACTAGGTCTCAAGTCATCTCTTACTGCATAGTATTCAATTTTTTCTCTTTCTTTTTGCTTTCTCATATTTTTATTATTGAACTCAAACACAACTTTCATCAAACAATGATCTGACAAATCATACTTTAGCTTATCTTCATCTATCTCCATTTCACAGAACTTATCATATAGCCTGCTGTTTACTAGCATAAAATCTATAGCACTTTTAGCATCATTTTCCTCTCTCGTGTTTTCCCCAATACATCTGTCATCTGCATTTAATAAGATCATGTTGTCTTCCATCAATTTGAGTACATATCGTCCATTTCTATCCAAATCTTGCCTACCTAGAAAACCTAAATGACCATTAAAATCACCTAACACTAATAAATCCTTTTCATCTTTCACCTCTGTCACCAACCTATCTAATTCTCCTCTTATAATTTCATTTCTATCATTACATACTACATCCATGTATACCAATAGCAAATTGAGTCGATGACCATCGACATCAATGTTAACACTTAACAGGTCATTAGATATTGTTTTCTCATTTATCAGCTCAATTGAATTATTGCATATCACCACTATTGCACGCTCACGTCACTTAGTATTGACTAAAACACGGAAAATGGAATTTGCGTGCACGCCCACGCACTAAGTTGACTAAAACATGGAAAAGTGGAATTTCTTGGGGTGCACGCTCACGCAACTGTCTAAAACGCGGAAAAATTGAAATTATTGGCGTGCACGCTCACGCAACTGTCTAAAATGCGGAAAAAAAGAATTTGCGTGCACGCTCACGCAACTGTCAAATATTTTTGACTCAAATATTTTTGACTCAAATATTTTTGACTCAAATATTTTTGACTCAAATATTTTTGACTCAAATATTTTTGACTCAAATATTTTTGACTCAAATATTTTTGACTCAAATATTTTTGACTCAAATATTTTTGACTCAAATATTTTTGACTCAAATATTTTTGACTCAAATATTTTTGACTCAAATATTTTTGACTCAAATATTTTTGACTCAAATATTTTGACTCAAATATTTTTGACTCAAATATTTCTGACTCAAATATTTTTGACTCAAATATTTTTGACTCAAATATTTTTGACTCAAATATTTTTGACTCAAATATTTTTGACTCAAATATTTTTGACTCAAATATTTTGACTCAAAAATTTTAGACTCAAAAATTTTAGACTCAAAAATTTTAGACTCAAAAATTTTAGACTCAAAAATTTTAGACTCAAATGTTTTGACTCAAATGTTTTGACTCAAATGTTTTGACTCAAATATTTTGACTCAAATATTTTGACTCAAATATTTTGACTCAAATTTTTTGACTCAAATATTTTGACTCAAATATTTTGACTCAAATATTTTGACTCAAATATTTTGACTCAAATATTTTGACTCAAATATTTTGACTCAAATATTTTGACTCAAATATTTTGACTCAAATATTTTGACTCAAATATTTTGACTGAAATATTTTGACTCAAATATTTTGACTCAAATATTTTTGACTCAAATATTTTTGACTCAAATATTTTTGACTCAAATATTTTGACTAAAATTTTTTGACTAAAATTTTATTTGGCTGAAATATTTTTGGCTCAAATATTTTTGGCTCAAATATTTTTAACTCAAATATTTTGAATCAAATATTTTGAATCAAATATATTCTTTAAAGATATATATTTTTAATTAATATTATTTTTTTCTTTTACTATTGATAACCCATTATTTTTATGGGAAGTACACTATAGTTAGTGAAATTGAAATATAAATATAAATTAGTGTGACGATATATTAATTTTATAATATAATTTTGAACGGAATTATGTGATGCATGAAAGGAACGTGTGTCACGCAACTTAATTAGCACAATGATGACAGAAAATATAAATTGGCGTGACAATATCAATTGTATGATTTACTATTGTATGGAATTATGTGTTGGCGTGATAGAAACGTGCAGCCCGCTGCTTAGTGAAAAGATAACCGAAATTATAAATTAGCCTGACAATATCAATTGTATAGTATAATAACGGATGGAACTATGTGTTGGCGTCACCAGGCGTGATAGAAACGTGCGGCACACAGCTTAGTGAAAAGATAACAGAAATTTTAAATTAGCCTGAAGATATCAATTTTAAATTAGCCTGACGATATCAATTGTATAGTATAATAACGGATGGAACTATGTGTTGGCGTGATAGAAACGTGCGGCACACAGCAATTAGTGAAAAGATAACAGAAATTTTAAATTAGCCTGACGATATCAATTGTATAGTATAATATCGGATGGAACTATGTGTTGGCGTGATAAAAACGTGCAGCCCGCTGCTTAGTGAAAAGATAACCGAAATTATAAATTAGCCTGACGATATCAATTGTATAGTATGATAACGGATGGAACTATGTGTTGGCGTGATAGAAACGTGCGACACACAGCTTAGTGAAAAGATAACAAAAATTATAAATTAGCATGACGATTTCAATTGTATAGTATAATATCGGATGGAATTATGTGTTGGCGTGATAGAAACGTGCGGCACACAGCAATTAGTGAAAAGATAACAGAAATTTTAAATTAGCCTGACGATATCCATTGTATAGTTGGTTATTGCCTGGATTTATGTGTTGGCGTGGTAGGAACATGCGTCACGCAACTTAGTACAACGATAACTGAAAACATTAATTAGCGTGACGATATCAATTGTATAATTTTTTATTAGATTGGATTATGTATTGGCGTGATAGGAACGTGCTGCACGCTAATTAGTGAAAATATACTGGAAATATAAATTAACCTAATTTCTGTTATCTTTTCACTAAGCAGCGTGCCGCACGTTTCTATCACGCCAACACATAATTCCATCCGATATTAAACTATACAATTGATATCGTCACGCCAATTTATATTTTCTATCATCATTGTACTAAGTTGCGTAACGCACGTTTCTTTCACGCTAAAACATTATTCCATTCAAAAGTATATTATACAATTTAATAATTAATATGTCGTCACGCTAATTTCTATTTCTATTTTATTCTCACTAACTAGTGTACTTCCCATCACAATTCATGGGTTATCAATAGTAAAAGAAAAAATATTATTAATTAAAGATAATTATTAATTTCGGTATCCAAAATACTTCTTATTTCTATATATTTCTTTATAATTAAAGATATATATATTCAAAGAATATATTTGAAGGAATTAATTAAAAAAAAAAGTTGTTTAAAAAATGTATTTAGACAGAAAAATATGTAAAACAATTGAGCCAAGAAATTTGAGTCAAAAAATTTGAGTCAAAAATATTTGAGTCAAAAAAATTTGAGTCAAAAAAATTTGAGTCAAAAAAATTTGAGTCAAAAAAATTTGAGTCAAAAGAAAATTTGAGTCAAAAAAAATTTGAGTCATCAAATTGAGTCAAAAAATAGAGTCAAAAAATTTAATTTTCTGCATTTTAGACAGTTGCGTGAGTGTGTACGCCAAAATTCCTATTTCTCCGCATTTTAGACAGTTGCGTGAGCGTGCACGCTAAAAAAATCCAATTTCAGTTTTCTAGACAGTTGCGTGAGCGTGCACGCCAATTATTTTAATTTAGACATTTGCGTGAGCGTGCACGCCAATTCTTTTTTTTCCCGCATTTTAGACAGTTGCGTGAGCGTGCACGCCAATTATTTTAATTTAGACATTTGCGTGAGCGTGCACGCCATTTTTATATTTTTTCTGCGTTTTTGACAGTTGCGTGAGCGTGCACGCATGTTCTTTTTTTTCCGCATTTTAGACAGTTGCGTGAGCGTGCACGCCAATTATTTTAATTTAGACATTTGCGTGAGCGTGCACGCCATTTATTTTATTTTTTTCTGCATTTTTGACAGTTGCGTGAGCGTGCACGCCAGTTCTTTTGTTTCCGCATTTTAGACAGTTGCGTGAGCGTGCACGCCAATTTTTTTAATTTAGACATTTGCGTGAGCGTGCACGCCATTTTTTAAAAAAATTTCTGCGTTTTTGACAGTTGCGTGAGCGTGCACGCCAATTATTTTTTTTCCGCATTTTAGACAGTTGCGTGAGAATGCACGCCTGTTATTTTAATTTAGACATTTGCGTGAGCGTGCACGCCATTTTTTTTATTTTTTTCTGCGGTTTTGACAGTTGCGTGAGCGTGCACGCCAGTTTTTTTTTTCCGCATTTTAGACAGTTGCGTGAGCGTGCACGCCAATTATTTTAATTTAGACATTTGCGAGAGCGTGCACGCCATTTTTTTTATTTTTTCTGCGTTTTTGACAGTTGCGTGAGCGTGCACGCCAGTTCTTTTTTTTCCGCATTTTAGACAGTTGCGTGAGCGTGCACGCCAATTATTTTAATTTAGACATTTGCGTGAGCGTGCACGCCATTTTTTTTATTTTTTTCGTCGTTTTTGACAGTTGCGTGAGCGTGCACGCCAGTTCTTTTTTTTTCCGCATTTTAGACAGTTGCGTGAGCGTGCACGCCAATTTTTTTAATTTAGACATTTGCGTGAGCGTGCACGCCATTTTTTTTTAAAAAACTCTGCGTTTTTGACAGTTGCGTGAGCGTGCACGCCAATTATTTTTTTCCGCATTTTAGACAGTTGCGTGAGCGTTTACGCCAATTATTTTAATTTAGACATTTGCGTGAGCGTGCACGCCATTTTTTTTAATTTTTCCGCGTTTTAGACAGTTGCGTGAGCGTGCACGCCAATAATTTTTTTTCTGCATTTTAGACAGTTGCGTGAGCGTGCACGCCAAGAAATTCCATAAAATTCCATTTTTCCATATTTTAGTCAACTTAGTTGCGTGGGCGTGCACGCAAATTCCTTTTTTCCGGCTTTTAGACAGTGGCGTGAGCGTGCACGCTCACGCCGATTATTAATTCTTTTCCGTCTTTTAGATACTGCCCAGTTCCTGCAGTGAGTGCAGTCCAGTCTGATTTGGTGCACAAAAACCCACTGATTTCTTCCCAGTATCTCCATTTAATTACATTTTGGCTAAACTGATAATTGCTTGGATTGAAATGAAATTACGAGTTAGATAATCAAGACATTTATTCAAATAAATCACATCACCTGGTAATTAGCGGTCCTGCTAAACACCGCCCGGAACCGCCCGGAGCCTCCCGGGACCGTCCGGAGCTGCCCGGGGACAAAATTCTACCGCCCGAGCACATTATATCATACAATTGGTCATGATTGACCTTCGTACGAATTTTGGAGACGAAAAAATGATTCGTTAATGAGAAAAATCGTTTCACAAGTGACATCATTATGTCTTACTTTTTCAGCACCGCCTGGAGCCTTGCAGAACCGCCCGGAGCTACCCAGAGATAAAATTCTACCGCCCGAGCACATTATATCGTACAGTTGGTTATGATTGACCTTTGTACGAATTTTGGAGACGAAAAAATGATTCGTTAATGAGAAAAATCGTTTCACAAGTGACATCATTATGTCTTACTTTTTCAGCACCGCCTGGAGCCTTGCAGAACCGCCCGGAGCTACCCAGAGATAAAATTCTACCGCCCGAGCACATTATATCGTACAATTGGTTATGATTGACCTTCGTACGAATTTTGGAGACGAAAAAATGATTCGTTAATGAGTAAAATCGTTTCACAAGTGACATCATTATGTCTTACTTTTTCAGCACCGCCCGGAGCCTCGCGGGACCGCCCGGAGCTACCCAGGGACAAAATTCTACCGCCCGAGCACATCATATCGTACAATTGGTTATGATTGACATTCGTACGAATTTTGGAGACGAAAAACGATTCGTTAATGAGTAAAATCGTTTCATAAGTGACATCATTATGTTTTACTTTTTCAGCACCGCCCGGAGCCTCGCGGAGCCGCCCGGAGCTACCCAGGGACAAAATTCTACCGCCCAAGCACATTATATCGTACAATTGGGTATGACTGACCTTCGTACGAATTTTGGAGACGAAAAAATGATTCGTTAATGAGTAAAATCGTTTTATAAGTGACATCATTATGTCTTACTTTTTCAGCACCGCGGAACCGCCCGGAGCTACCCAGGGACAAAATTCTACCGCCCGAGCACATCATATCGTACAATTGGTTATGATTGACATTCGTACGAATTTTGGAGACGAAAAACGATTTGTTAATGAGTAAAATCGTTTCATAAGTGACATCATTATGTCTTACTTTTTCAGCACCGCCTGGAGCCTTGCGGAACCGCCCGGAGCTACCCAGGGACAAAATTCTACCGCCCGAGCACATTATATCGTACAGTTGGTTATGATTGACCTTTGTACGAATTTTGGAGACGAAAAAATGATTCGTTAATGAGAAAAAGTCGTTTAATATGTGACATCATTATGTCTTACTTTTCATAACCGCCCGAAGACGAAATTTTACCGCCTGGGTACATTATATTAGTTATCATTCATTAGTACAGCGCCCCATTAATATTAGTTCGACGCCCTATTAGTCCAACACCCCATTGGTCTGACACCATATAAGTCCGACACTCCATTCCCCCTGCCAGGTCATTAAAAATCAAGAGGTGTGGAGTACATCAAACTAGCGGATACAAAACACTACAGTAAATGATGAAATCGGATGAGAGATTTCGTCATACTAATTAATATTAGAAATAAAATGAAAGAAATAACTTATTTAAATTTAAGATTAGTTATTAATTGAGTACATATATATACAGGTAGTTGAAGCTTCCGATACCGTAAGGTAGCGTCCGTTAGCTTCAAGTACCGCCTGGTAGCATCTAGTAGTAGTAGCCTCCGGTAGTACCCGGTATTATCTAGCAGCATGCAGTCCTCAGGAAGCATCTAATATCGTCCGGCACCATCCGGTAGCATCTAATGACGTCCAGTGCTGCCATAATGCTGTAGTGATCACCTCATTCCACTACACATATATTAACATACATATTTCATACTTAACTACATATTTAGCATTTCTGACACATTATTTATACAATTAACGAGTATACAAATAAATATATAAATTACAATTGTAATTAAGATAACTGATATGTATAACGAAACATTTATATCACACTGATTGTATAAAATATGATATATTATATATTTCAAATAGTACAAACTAATATATATTATTTACCTATGGCATCAAAGTGAGCATATTTCTTTACCCGCGAATACAAGCCCTTTGTTCGAAGACGCTGCGCATATCTTACCCTCAAAGATGCCAAATATATCACCATAATGTTCCAATTTAAAGTTGAGAATAGTACGCATTTAAATTCTCTTATAATATTCAAAACGTAGTAAGATAATTACAATTGTTAATAACAACATTTCTCTAATAGAAATGCATCACGATTTCAACATTTTGTTTAGAATATTATATCAAACATTCATGTTGCCAATTACCCTCTTTTAAGCCTGTCAAGATGTTAGCATCTTTCCGCCTCATTTACCTCGGTGATCTCTAGATATTCGAACACGGTCAATTCAAGTCTCTTATATAAAGTACCAGTACTTAACTGCGTATTACTATTGTGCATTGTACCACACAACTGAGTGATTATATAGGGTATATATTGTCATTACAATATATACAAAGACTAATGACATATATTTACAGGATTATTTAATAATAATAATATATATTATCTGAATTAAAAGACAATGTGACAACAGCTTCAACCCCCCCCCCCCCCTATATATTCTTTTAACGGATACTAAGGGTAAATATTTTCCTATCTATATTTATCATTTCTCTGCATGTAATATTAATAATAAATTAATAACTTTATTTCTCTTTATCTCATATCAGTAGTTATTTTATTAATATATTATTTAGGATATATTTCAAGTAATATTCAATATCAATACTAATTATTCATTTCTCATATCTTAATAACATTATTAGTAAATATCAAATATATATTCCCTTATATATATAACCTTTCTTGATAACCTATTCAACATCCTACCGACGTACTTATCAGGTTTTAAAGGTCCCCTCCAAGCAAATATTTTTATTGCTTTATTTAACGAGGCTAATGTTTCTTATCATTTTACTGCAAACCGCATCGAATTTGGTAGCGTATTTTTAATTTTATATGCTTTTAAAGATTTTTAAAATCAAAACTCTACAAAACCTATTTTACTTCCGACTTACTAATTTAAGAAATTTTCAGCCTGAAGAAAAAGAATGTACACCATTTGTTTTGATTGACAACTAGGTATTAGGTTTAATAAATCCATTTAATATTCGTTTAAAGGTATAAAATTGAATGAACTTATAAAAGAAACGTTTATATGCTTTAGGAAACAATTAATATCTAAAATAATTTAAATAAAGGCTTAAAACGCATGGTTTGTTTATAAAATTCAAATTTGTAATTAAAACAAAGAGTGTACAATCTTCTTCTTGAGCATCATATTAGTGATTCGCTCAATTGTTGCTCACAGAGTATAAAAAAACTTTAAAAACAAATTATTAAATATATATTGAACCGAATTGTATGTGGTTTGCAGAATAATGATCGTAGACCTTAGTTCTATAATATTATGTTATAAACTCAATTTTTTCCCGGAGCCTGGAGAGGACCTTTAATGAATTCTAGAACAGTGACCCGTTCACTCTGCCGTCTCGTTTTCTATATTATAGAAAACTAGTTTTAACAGAGACTACGTCATTCTGCTTCCATGCCTAACTTCATAATAAACAGAAGTTCTATTTCATTTCTAATTATTTAATTAATACTTCAATAGTAATTCTATTCATCTGAGTAGTAGCTCAATTGAATTCATAACGAATGATAATTAGGCAATTCATTTAAATTATCATTATCTGTGTTTTATTAGCTAAGATGTATCGAACCCCAATTATTCCAAACTATCTCTTTCAGGGGGTTTCAGTTTTCTGATTGCTACTGGTTAGAATACATCTGGCTTCTGCGTTGATGAATACTGATTTCATTACTACTGTTCTGCTGCTATTGCAATCACAGCAACTACTGCTTCTGGGTCAAACACCTGTTGAATGTTGATGCTATTTACACTACTGCTTCCAGTAATAAACATCATACTAGAAAATTTTCGCATCTCCACACGATTGGATATTTTACCGAATTCTCACTCATCTAGTATAACTGTGGAACTCCAGCCTTCTTCCTAACTCCGAGTTAAAGATACCCACGCTGCTCTACCTACAGTCACGCAATCTTCTTGGAACTAACTTTCCTCGTGACTCCTGCACAATATTTGTGTGCGCTATCTTTTACTACACGAAGCTAGCTGACGAACATCCTCAAGAGAATCCGAAGTCCACTCTCATATGCTAATTACCAGGTGATGTGATTTATTTGAATAAATGTCTTGATTATCTAACTCGTAATTTCATTTCAATCCAAGCAATTATCAGTTTAGCCAAAATGTAATTAAATGGAGATAAAGTAAAATGGAGTCAGATATGAAAAACTAATAATAAATAAATAAGAGATAACCCGCCAATCAATTAATAAAATGCACTCCCTAATTAAATATTGATTATGTTTCTATAAATGATCAGATACATAATACACTGTACCAGATTCTACCAGGTGGTACCAGACGCTGTTAGATCCTACCAGGAGATACCGGATGAAACTAGCTTGATGCTACCGGGCGGTACCGGACACTGCAAATTAACTGATGGTACGTCATTAACTATCATAACATATATTTTCCTTCTAATTGGGAACTGCTTTTTATCTTTTTGCAACATATTATTGCTTTACAGATCTAGGAATCTTATCATTTGTCAGTATTTTATTAGCTTTGTAAAAATGAGTGTACGTTCGATATATCGCACATTTCTACCCTATTCACGACTGACTACTAACAGGATGGACTGAACTTTGAACATTGCTGCTATTTACTTCATCACAATATCTTCAGTTTCATCACACCCATAATTGGGCACAGTATAACTGTATAAGTATATATGTCAACTTTCTATATTTTCAGTTAATTACATTAACAATTATAATATAATGATTAATTAGTGTTCATTATAATTTATTTCACACGATAATAATTATAATTGACTTATTACCTTCATCATAGCTTGCTTATATTTTATCTATACATATACGAACTCTATTCAATCAATAATAATTATAATCAGTACTATTCAAAGCTAATATATCTGGGAAGGGATATTTAATCTATTCCACGCATAGCTGAACCCCGTACGAAGGTCAATCATAACCAATTGTACGATATAATGTGCTCGGGCGGTAGAATTTTGTCCCTGGGTAGCTCCGGGCGGCTCCGCGAGGCTCCGGGCGGTGCTGAAAAAGTAAGACATAATGATGTCACTTATGAAACGATTTTACTCATTAACAAATCGTTTTTTCGTCTCCAAAATTCGTACGAAGGTCAATCATAACCAATTGTACGATATGTTGTGCTCGGGCGGTAGAATTTTGTCCCTGGGTAGCTCCGGGCGGTTCCGCAAGGCTCCAGGCGGTGCTGAAAAAGTAAGACATAATGATGTCACTTGTGAAACGATTTTTCTCATTAACGAATCATTTTTTCGTCTCCAAAATTCGTACGAAGGTCAATCATAACCAATTGTACGATATAATGTGCTCGGGCGGTAGAATTTTATCTCTGGGTAGCTCCGGGCGGTTCTGCAAGGCTCCAGGCGGTGCTGAAAAAGTAAGACATAATGATGTCACTTGTGAAACGATTTTTCTCATTAACGAATCATTTTTTCGTCTCCAAAATTCGTACGAAGGTCAATCATGACCAATTGTATGATATAATGTGCTCGGGCGGTAGAATTTTGTCCCCGGGCAGCTCCGGACGGTCCCGGGAGGCTCCGGGCGGTTCCGGGCGGTGTTTAGCAGGACCGGTTCGTAGAGATCTCTTAATCTGTTCGTAGCAAAATTAATGTAAATATAGGAATTAATTCAGAAATGTTCGTAGCAAAATTAATGTAAATATAGGAATTAATTCAAAATTGTTCGGAGAGAATATCCCAAATATCTCACATATTCTGCAGACTGGATTTCTTCAAAAAGCTGAAAAAATTCACCAAAATATTTGGCTGATCCACCATCATTTTGGTCATTTAGCCACCGAAAATTCAGTCTGCAGAATATGGGAGATACCTATTTAGGATATTCCCATGTTTCAGAGGCTGGATACATTTTTTTCCGCGTTTAGGACAGTTGCAAGAGCGTGCACGGTGCAAGCAAATTCCTTTTCCCCCACATTTTAGACAGTTTGAGTTGCGTGAGCGTGCACGCCAATCAATTCCTTTTTTTCCATGTTTTAGTTAACTTAGTTGCGTGGGCGTGCAAGCAAATTTCTTTTTTCCGACTTTTAGAAAGTGGCGTGAGCGTGCACTCTCACGCCGATTATTAATTCATTTCCGTCTTTTAGATACTGCCCATGAATTTGCAGCTTTCGGATTTTTTTTAATAATTTGACCATAATTTTTTTTTAATTGATATAAATGTGTAAGCCACCAAGATGTGGAAGGAATATTGTTTCTTTTCTCTTCAAAATTATATTGGAGCATTATGATGTGGGTGTTGGACTTGAGCGAGTATGAGTGCCGTAGCACATGGCCCTACTCAGCTTTACAGAATACTGAAATACTACAGGTTGTTGGTCCCCCAGTATCGCTTTAATATCAGCACTAAGTTTCCATTAAAATTTTTTTATTAAAAAGACTAAAATCAAAACTGGAATCTGGAGTGATTTCAATATTTACTGAAATACGGATAATGATAAAAGAAACTTCCCTGTGAGAAGCTTCCAGGATAAACGATTTATCCTGTAAAGATAACCACATAGCATAGCACAAAAGAGGAAAAAATGAGGAGATATGTGGAGAGAATGGAAGAAGAAGTTGAAAGAGAAGAGGCAGGGTCAATAAGATATATAAATGAGGCAATGAGGAGAGTTGCAGAGGAGGTGCTGAAAACTAGATGCAGGAGGAGGTTGGATGATGAGGGTAGAGAGGAACCGCCGTGGATGTGTAGTGAGATAAAGAGAGAGATAGCAAAAAGAAGAAGACTAAACAAAGCACATAGAAATGGAGAGGAGGAGGAGAGACGGGAGGCTTGGAGAGCATATAGAGAACAAAAGGAAAAGGTAAAGAGAATGATTAATGTAGAAATGAGGAAATATGAAAATAGGATAGCAGAAGAGATAAGAGACATACAGGGAGGAAGGGACTTGTGGAAGATGGTGAGGAAGCTAAAAGGAGAGAAAGTTAATGGAAATAGAAAACTGAAGCTGTATACAGAAGAAGGAGATGAACTAGAAGAGGAAAAATGTGAAGAGGAAATAAAGCAATTTTGGGAAGGAATATATAAGATGCATGATAATAGGATGGAAGATGTGTGGAATGAGGAAACAAAAGAAGAATATGAGAGAACACTCAGGAGAACTAGAGAGAGGGAAGCTAACCCGGAGGAGATGTGGTTACCCAGACTGGCAAACCCTTACTGGAATGTAAAAGTGATGGAGATGGTGATAGAGAGGGAAGATGTGAGGAAGGTATTGGGAGGTCTGAAGAACAGGAAAGCAGGAGGATGTGACGGGCTGAAACCAGAAATGTATAAGGTACTGCAAGGGAGTGACCTATGTGTGGAAGCTTTGAGGAGAGGACTGGAGGGAGTAATATGGGAGGGAGGAGAGCCAGAGGAGTGGAAGGAATCAAAGACGGTTATGATACCAAAGACGAGGAGGCGAAAGTGTCAGAGCTAAGACCCATAGCTCTGACGGATGTATCATACAAGTTGATGATGAATATAGTAAAAGAGAAGGTGGAGCGGCATGTGGAGGAGAATGGGATGAGGTGCGAGGAGCAAGCAGGTTTCACGAAAGGTGGAGAGATTCTGGACAACCTGGTGATCTTGCAAGAATGTGTGAGGAGGACGTATAGCAGAGGGGAGGAGCTGGTGGTGGTTGCGGTGGATTTTAAGAAGGCATATGACTCGGTGAAAAGGGTGAAAGTGATTCAAGGTACCGGCAAGTATACAGGATTTGGTGAAGAGGATCTATTGTGAGGATCGGACGAGAATAGAAGTGGGAGATGCTGAAGTGGTTATAGATGTGGAGAGTGGGATAAGGCAAGGATGCACGGCATATCGCCACTGCTCTTTAAACTCCTAACATATAAGATCATTGAAGAAATCAGGAGAAGAGCAGGAGGCATGTGGGTGTGTGGAGTGAAGGTGAATAGCCTGTTCTTTGCGGATGATGGACTGTTGATGGATGGAGGAGTGGGAGAAGCAAAGGAAATGATAAGAATTATGTAGGAGGTGGCAGGCGTGTTTGGGCTGGAGGTGAACGCTGGAAAGAGCAAGTGTTTGCTGTACAATGTCAGAAATGGAGTTGAGGAGGTGGAGGGAATTCAGGTGGTGAAGGAGATAAAGTATTTGGGGGTGATGGTGGAAGACAGACGTGGATTGTATGAGGGACAGCGGAGGAGGATGATTGAGCAGACAAGAAAGTTGAGCAATATGACGTACTCTGTAATCGAGAAGAGCTGCCACAGAGTGAAAATGGGCAAGACTTACTGGAAGTCAGTAGTACTGCCCAGTGTCTTGTTTGGAATGGAGGTGGTGGATTTGAGGGAGGAGGACATCGGGAAACTACAGAGACAGGAAAATGGTACGATGAGACGAATATTGGGTGCACCTAGATATGCAACGACTACTGAAATGTGAGGTGAAAGAGGGATGGGGACGATGAAGAGTAGAGTGGTGATAGGAAGGCTACAGTACTTGAGGAGGAAGATGCAGGGAGGGAGTGAGTTGGTGAAGAGAGTGATCGGAGAGATGAGAGTGAGTCGAGCAGGATGGTGGAAGAGAACGGAAAAATACTTGGAGTGGGCACATATTGAGGTGATGACGATGAGCGCAGGAGAATTGAGGATGAGAGTTGTGGAGAGAGTGGAAGTCGAATGGAGGGCGGAGATGGAGGAGAAGAGTACGCTTTGGCTATATCGAAGATGCAAGACTGAGATGAGGGAGGAGGATTATGAAGGAGGAGAGGGTTCGAGATTGTGGTTCGGTGCGAGGACAAACTGTCTGTGGCTGGGAGACAGAAGGGGGTGGAGGAGGAAAGGATGTGTCAGATGTGTGGAGGGGGAGAGGTGGAGGACCTGAGGCATTTTCTGATGGAGTGTGGTGCTTTGGAGATGGAAAGAGTGGAGGCAGTTGAGCTGCAGAGACCGAGGGTTGAGAGAGAGGAGGAAGTCATGGAGGTATTTCTGTTTGAGGAGGACGAGAGGCAGAGGAAAATCACCGTCTTGGTGAGCATGTGGAGGAGGAGAGCAAGAATGGAGAGAGCAAGAGTGGAGGAGGCAGTATAGGATGATGAGCTGGAGCCGCAGAAAAGGCAATCCTACACACAAATGATGATGATGATGATAGCTACTTTGGGTGGTTGCGACAGACAGCAGGTGACAGACAGCAGGTGAGAAACATATCCAAGGAGCAAATTGTGGAAAGGATAAATGAGTGGGAACATGGAAGATGGCGAGAGGAGGTGAGAGGGAAGCATACTTTGAGGTATTACTATGAGATGAAGGAGAGGACAGGAGGGGAGAGTTGCTATGATAATGGGTGGGGATCGGTGTTGCTGTTCAGAGCAAGGGCAGACTGTCTCAGGTTGAATTGGAGGAGGAGGTTTGTTGGAGGTGAGACAGCTTGTGGTGTGTGTGAGGTGGGGGAGGAGACGTTGGAACATTTTTTGGTTGAGTGTGAAGGTCTGAGGGACTTGAGTGTAAGATATGGAGTGGAGAGTGTGGAGCAGGTTTCGTGTTTTGGGGAGAGGGGATGAAGGCCTACTTGGAGGAGGCTTGGGCAGAGAGAGGAAGATCACAGGGTGGTGGAATATAGGTGTGTGGGGCTGACGGTGGGGGTGGAGCTTCTATACCGTTAGTCCTGGGTGGCATTGAGAAGCCTATACCTAACAAGATACTGGACTGGACTGCGAATCTTCGCTACGCCAAACTTGGTAAAGAAGAAAAATGACGCGTGAGCGGCACTGATGACTGTCACCGCGATCACCATATCAAGCATGTCTTTATTTTTTACTCAGTGATAAGGAACGGTGACGATGAAGAGCACTCGTGTATAATATCAACAGTGATGAATCAAACGTTATTTTCATCAGGAAAACAATGTTAGTCAATTTTCATTAAATTAATAATTATTATGATAATATCATACTGTACGTGGAATTGTATCTTTAATCTACTTTCCGACTCATTTTCTGTACTTTAAAATGGAGGTTTTCTCAGAGACTTTTTGTGTTACATTTGGAAATATATAGTATCGTGACTCTCATTATCTAGAAAAGGAAGCTTGTATAAAATCTGTCATTATCTAGGAAGCTGGTTGATTACCAGCTTCCTAGATAATGAGTGGGCTTTCATTATCTATTAATTTACCGATATTTCCACATTAATATTATTTTGTGCTTTTTGTTTCTTATTACAACTACTTTCAGTGATAGTTCTTCGTTATTATTAGAGGATAACATGCTGCATGTAAGAAAGTTTGTGAGCTGGAACTGGAACTTGGTCAATATAGGCTTGGTCAATAATAATCTTCCGCAGGGCCGTCACCCCCCCTCCCCTCCCCAGCAGTTTCACACCCGTAATCCCTCTCCCACCCTTATCGCCACTCATAAGAAACGGTGACGGTGAAAAGAGCTTGCACTTATAATCATATAATCATGACCGTCTATAGTTGATCAGGTCAGCTCATCATGTCATTTATATTTCTGTCAGCTGTTCAAAGTGGTCCAATTAAATCTAATTACTGCAGCTAATTTAAATGGATAAAGATGCTGCGTAGCATATTTTCTTCGTTTTTTATTCCATTGCTCTGTTAATGATATTTTTTTTGTGTGTTGCCTATGATATAAATTAAGGAATGTTCCTGATTATTTTCTATCAAATTTATGCGAGTTTATTCATTATAATATATATGAAAGTGGTTTTTAACTGAAAGAGTTGCACGGCCATGGAGGTAAGTTAGAGACTAAAGTTTTGATCATGTGATGATCATGTTATCCTCCTTGTTAGGATTCAACATTTCTACTTGTGTTGTTTGTTAACTAAGTTATCTAGTTTTTTAATTGTGACTGATATATCTAATTAAGTGATAACTTTCAAACTTTTAACACTGCCCATAACTATCCTAGGTAGGTGTCCGTAAAGTTTAATTCGGCAATTTTAAATTCAATAATTTTAACAGATACAGATGAAATTCGGGAAAAATTCTTCAGTCTATCTATTTTTTCATTCCCCATTAAAAACTTTCGTCTGACTAGTCTAAATTGATTTAAATTGAACAACCACCATTTTCATTAACAACCATCAAGATTGCTTCTAAAGTTGTACGTATATGTACAATATTTGAATAGATTAATTATTATCAGATCAGTTAAAATAGCATTATAATATATATATTTATTGTGTAATTGCAAATCCATTGCTATAGTAGGTACCTGTATTTTATTATTGCACAGCTATAAGTTGCTTAAAGTAGGTAAATAATAAAAACGGATGCAGACTAGGTTCGCGACTTGTTTTGATTTTTAGGACCACTGCGATCAGCTGTTAATTTCGAGAATTTGGTCCGGTCGATTATAGACGGCCTTGGTTTAATGGCCCAAAGGTTAGGGTAGCGGTCCGGTGGAGAGGGGGAGGGGAGAGTCTGCCCTAACGATGAATCCATTGATGACTCAGCGCGGTCGACCGATATCACAAATAGGCCAATGACTCGTAATTAAACATTAAACGTTCTAAGGATACGAATTAAAGCGGTTTTTGTAAAAAAAACATTTATTTTTTACATATGTGGGTTGGATGAACTAGTAAAATAAACAAAATTATAAAAGAAATGAATCTGCTTCGTCATTGAAAATAAGAAAGAAATGTTCAGTAATTAGAAATAGTAAAATCGAATGCGACCAAGCCACTTAAAGGCAAAAAAGTCACTTAGTAGTTGGACAAAACAGCTTAAAGGTAGGTACGTTTTGCATGCAGTGATTATTGCGATCATTAATTGCTATTGCTGAGTATTAGTTCAATGCTATTCCTATGGTTCTGTTTTGCTACAAGCGATTATCGCTAAGCACTAGATCAATGCATCCCTATTGCTGGGCGATCATTGCTGAGCGATGATCGTAACAATCGCTGCATGCAAAACGTACCTTTAGTGCGACCAAGCCACTTGCTCACTTCAGGTATTTTTGATGGATATGCAATTAATATGTAATAAATAAATAATAAGTATATAACATTTTTAATATATAAATTATATTATGTATTACCCAATACTAAAAAATACGAGGTATAAATAAAATGTATAATGAACACAGTAAATAATATGGAATGAATAAATATAAACCTAATGAAATTAAATAAATAATTATGATTAAATATAAACATAAATAATCGAGAACTGTTACGAATTGTTTATCACTAAAGAGCTTCTAAGACATAAAGAAATTATTCTTAATAAATTAACTTAAATCTAACACAGAGAACATATATTCCGACTAAGATGAGCAATATTATATTCATTAGGAATATTATTCTTAGTAATAATATCTTTGTTCCTTCATATTTGAGAATTAACGTCATATTTGCCAAATTTGATTGATTGTTCATTATGTTTAAGAGATAATTCAACTAAAATAATGAATAGATGATAAATAATAATTGAACTATTTCGTAGATAGGTTGAAAATAATTTTTCCTTTTTTTCTTATGTAATATTATATAAATTAGTGATAAACATATTCTGATTCTTCACTCTCTTGTTGCTATTCCTAAATTTTACAAAGAATTGAGGCTTTAAAATCCGTCAATTATTTTTTCAACGAAAATTGATGAGAAAATAATTTTCCCGAGCATTAATTGAACAAAACAATACCTTTGACAATACCTTCCCAAGAAAAACAATACCTTTGATATAAAGAAATAACTAGCGGTCAATCACCTTCCCCACACGATTCAAACCTGTTGCCAAAAAGTAGTGCTGGTCATCATTGAAATTTATATTAGAATATGGTCTCCCGTTGTATTTTTCTTCCAAAATTTCAGATCCCATATCAACCCCGAAACTATACAAATATGAGAGAACAGGAGTCAAGAAGAACAATTTAAAGAACAGGCCGATGCCGATAGCACCTGCAACTAAAACGAGGGATTCATCTGGAAGAGAGGAGTCCGCTATTTTATTTTTTATTGGAGCGGCCATCTTGGTTATGGTTTTGGTCATGAAAACTGTTTTTGAAGTTGTCATGGTTGGAGTGCTAATGACAACTGTGGTACTTCGGGCCACAATCACTGACTCGGTGATAATAGGAGATGGTCTTGAGATTGTTGTTGTTGTAGTTTCGCTTGGTTCAGTTGTAGTTAACGTAGAAGTAGAGACGACAGCATAAGTTGTAACTATTACAAGAACTGCGGTGCTGCTTGTTAGTTGACGGCCAACCACCTGATGGAAAATCAAATGAATTAATAAATTTGATTGAATTCATAATTTAATTGATTAAAATAGAACTGAAACAATAATTTCTCATTTGAGTCTAGATATGATGTGAATTACCTGGTTTCGTCTATGCGGCTCATCAAAATTGAAGAGCTCATCAAAGTTGAAGTAGTTGTATAAATTTCCTATTACATCATAGTTTTCTGTTTTTGTGTCTGTCAGATAATTTATATTTGGCGTAGTAGATAAATGGGAGTCTCCATGGAAAGATGGATATAAAGCCATTCTACATAGTTTTTAAAGGATTACGTAAGTCTGTAAAGTACAAAAGAATTTTTGTTTAATTCATAATCAAAACTTTTTGTTATTAATGAAGAGCTTCCCTACCTGACTTGTTTAGTATTTATTTAGCTATTTTGCTAAAAATTCTCTCTAATTTCGGTTCGAGTGCTAAATCAAGAGGAACGTGAGACGATTCACTTCCAATTCCAGCTGGGGAGAGAGACCTTCTCTTTTTCTTGAGCGACTTTGCAGTTCCTTCAAAACCCCTTCTCAAACTTGGCACTGTGGAGACTAGCGGGAACAACAAGAATGATCCGAAGAGAATCGCTAGGAACAGGACGCCCATAACCAGAGTTGAATTCGAATCCAAAGCTGAGGTTCGAATGTCGGGGGCACTATTGTCGATAGTGGCCGTTGTCGTGACTAAGGAAGATAACACGACAGTGATCGGTATTGTTACGGTGTCCGCTGTGACGGTCTCTGTGTCCGTTATCGTAACTGGAATTTGTGTGGTGCTAGGTGTGAACGATGTCGAAATGCTCACATAGACGCCAGGTGTGTATAAAGTTGAGTAAGTGTATGTAGTGCTTGTTAGATAGGTTGTGGTAAACGTTGTAGAGATATGACGACCTTCCCGTTTATTGAACTGTAATGAAAAACTTGCAATAGTTATTTTCTATACGTGTGCAAAATATCTGAGTTTTATTTTTCAATAGACTTACCTTCTCATTTAAATGAATTTTATTGGAGCTTCTCAAATCAGCCATCTTTATTATTATAAAAGATTTGACTTATCAAAAAGTATGTGAATGGTATTAAGTACAGTCAAAGAACAGTGTATCTGTAAGATTTTTTGGCAATGGTTTTAAACATCTTTTAAGATGTTAAAAAGATATACTTTAATATTTCAATTGGCAATTTTAATTGGCTAACAAAGTTAAACAATAATGATTATACATTTTTTCCGTATATTAAACTTGGAACTCACCCTATGTTTTCACCCACTTTTGAATTACTGTGAGTGCCGAATATTTCGAGTTTCCCTTTTATTTACTCATTTTCATGAGCGGATATACAGACTCAGTATGGAAAAAAATTCTCAATTTTTTTTTCTTTTCGGGAAAGTAGTTCCTAAATAAAATATTCAGCACTTCATCATCACAGCACATTTTTTTTAAATTTAGCCAGTTCAAAATGTCAGACAAAAGAATAACAATAGTTGCATTACACCCTACCGGAAAGTCGGATTCAGCAATTGCAAAAAATTTTCAATTGCGAATTCGACTGTTAGGAAATACTAATTGAATGATTTCAATGTTAGAGGGGATTGGTCTGATTGTCAGATAAGTAGTAAACCGCGCTAGTAATGATATGGAGTTCCAAACCAATAATCAACCGTATTCGAGAATAGATTCGAAAAAAACGAGAAGATCCATTATTTTGCTGGCGAAAACAGCTCAAAACAACGTTTCAGAACTGTGAGACGACTCATCAACGAAGACTTGAAAATATCCTCTTTCACTCTTCAAAGATGCAATCGTTCATAGAAGCGGTAGAGCGAAAGTTCTTCTGAAAGAATTCTAATCTGGCCCGGCTGGCGAGATTATTTGGTCAGATGATTCACAGATGAGTGGATCACAAATGTCAAAAATATTCTTTATGATCAAAAAACTGTGTACCTACTGAATCATGAAACCAGTTTCCGTAATAGTCTGGGCCACTGTTTCAAAAACCTGGAAGTATCCCCTCATTTTTATCGATAAAGGTGCGGGGTGCCCAAATTAACACCAAATGTTATGTTGAAAGCATTCTAAAGCCAATTTTGGAATGTACTGAGGATCAATTCGTTGAGGATACTTTGTCGGCGTAAAAGAATACTTATTTCCCTATGAAACAATTAAATTTGGATTTAAAATAGAAATGATATGTAAAATTGGAAGTGGGGAATTTGAAATGTTTTAATCTTTCCTTTCCATACGTCTTCATATTTAATTTTAACTGTTATATTCGTATGCTTTTTGGTAGGAACTAATACTTTTTGAGCAATAAGTGTTTAAAGATATTTAATCCCTATTTATTAAGAATTTTTTCATTGAAAATTTTCAAACATTATATATTTTTCATATTAAGCTGTAATGTAGTGTTTTGCATCCGCTGGTTTGTTCTCTCCCCCTATATAGGTACACATATCGGATCTTCCCTGTTGCGATGATTTTTTCCATCTATTACTTTAACACTGATACATGTGTGAAGGAGAGCGTGCTATGACCCAGGTCATTAAGCAATCCTGAAGTGTGCAGTGCAACAAACTAGCGGATACAACATTTACAAGAAATTTAATACTTTGCGTTTCAACAGCAGTAGATTGGGAACAAACAATTTCAAACCCTGATAGCTCAAGTTATGGTTTTCGGATTCCTTGGACAAAAATACATGAGAACATAACATTTAAAATTAAATATGGTGGTATGCACTAATGAGGGAAGATACTTTTATTCTTTATGACTTGTTTCATAAATATTCACATGTTGACTCATCTATGATGTCCTTTTTTCTACATTTGCGTCTTAAATAGCATCTTTTGCACGTTAAAGGTCCTCTCCACTTCATTTCTTTCACTGTTTTTTTCATAATACAGACAAGATCAATAGGTACACACAGAGCCATAAACTTTCGTAAATTTTGTATTTGATTGAAAATGTTTCCATAATTCAGGATAGTCCATAAATTTTGAATTTCATAATTTAGGAATCTTTCTGTAACTGTAGATTGGTAATTACATTTTTCAATTTATTATATTATACATTTTTATTTGCTTCTAAATTAACACCATTCGTGTTGGTCTGACAGTCTGGACTCAGCTTTCTTCACGGATCACCACCCGGTAACGCGTCAAATCTTCGAATGATGATGTAGCGCCATATCCATTTAAGTAGTCTATGGGGCGCTCTAAATCCGTTACTTTATACGAATTCCTGTTTTGTGTCCTAAATATAACCATGGGACACTGTTATTCAATTAAACACTAAAATACCTATCAATTATTCTGCGTAGAAAAAAACTGAGAAAAAATTAAACAAACACAGTTACATTTGGAGTTATCTGTCGGTTCCACACGTTTATAAAATACATGATAATTATTATTTGGATATATTTTATTTGGTATATATTATGACATACCTGAAGATATCATGGGTTTTTGAATTATTGATTCTAGACCTTAGTTCTACTTAATAAAGTAATAAGCTAATTACTTTCCTGGAGCCTGGAGAGGACCTTTGACATGTGCCAGGACATATCATTAATGTTCAAATAAACGAATTTTGTGCAAAAGATACTCCTTTGTGGAACACATAAATCATCCTCAGTATGAGAATTGACCTATTTAAATAGCAACAGACATAGTTGACATTATAACTTTCTACAAAAGAAAATATTTACCGATTAATTCATTTTGAGTGTCCGCATCTAACCCAAATACAAAATTTTCCGCGCGCATCCTTCTAAAATCTAGAGGCAATTGCTTCAATAATTTTCTTGTCTATTCTTTCGGAGTTTTAACAGGTTCAATTCAATTGTTATTTTGGTGTTTCGGTTGGATACCGGCAAGAGATAAGTTTTAGAAATTTGAAGAATATTTTAAAAAGATGTCGCAACTGTTTTTTTTAGTTATTTTACAAAAGTCTCAAAGAGTTGAGAGTTGAAAATTAAATATTTATTTGTTAAAGTGTAGTATTTTAATTTTAAACTATATAATATAGAAGGGAAATTATCAAATAGGATTAAACTAGTGGGCATAGAATTTAGAGTGGGCCAAAACATAGGGGGGGGGGGGGGAGGGTTCGGATGAACTTCAGAATCTTCATACGGAATAGTTATAATAAGTTGATACGTTGTAAAAGAACACATAGCATGCAAATGTCCAAGCCATTTGTTTATACATATATTTCAGTTGCCCCGAGACATTTAAAATTTTGTTCAAAATGACATTTACAATTAATTCTGAAATATTAATTTTGTTTTAATGTTATGGATTGACGGAATTAGTTTACACGTTGTAAAAGAACATGAAATGCTAATATATAAATTAATTCGAGATAATTTTGAGTTCTCCTGAGCCATGTTTTTGAAAAATATGTTACTACTATAATATTTTTTCCTAAAATTAGTGTTTAGAGTAATTATGCTGATATGCGTGCGCAGAAAATTGCCCCAGGGAAAACTGCCACTCGGAAAATTGCCACTGGGAAAACTGCCACTCGAAAATTGCTACTGTTGGAAAATGGTCACTGAGAAAACTGCCACTTCTAGTGGAGCAGACACGTATAACTGACAGAGATGTTCACTTCTGCAGGAAATCAATAAATTTCGTCCTAGGCAGTATAATAGTATGCTGAATTCGAATTTGAGATCATGGGCACAACGGAGAATAATACGATTGTCGACCTCTTCGTGTGTGCACGGTTGTAGATCAGACGTATCTATTGCAGTATATCTTTCCTGGTGGTGGGTGTATGGATTCCACGGCTACAAAAATAAACTTGAAAAGTTCTGTACTGTTGTTGTCAACTCGCAAGAAACTTTTCCAGTTATGGAAGAACACGTTTCCTGTCAGAGACTCGAGGCAGATCTCCAATGCCTCGGCATTCTCTAGTGTGGGCCTTCAAGCTGTCAGCAGTTTAGCAGGCCCACATAAAACTCATTCGTGGAAGTTTTGTTTGTAAATTTTGATTCTAACAAGTACATGAAAAAGGGCAGCTGAGCAAATTCCTAACTATAGTTTTACAAACAATAATTATGATGGTAGATGCACAGTCCATGACAATATATGTTCTATATAGAGGTGTTAATGTGTTTGGGTGAGTGTTAAATAAAAAAATCACAATAAAAAATATGATCATATTTTAATTATTTTGTTTTTGATACAACAACTTCTTTTAATTAGAGAGAGTTTTGGGTGAGAAGCTATCTTTATTAAGATATTTTTGTTTATATACATTTTTTAACATAAGATATTTTCGATGATATTTTAATTTCTTGAAATTTTTTGTCCATTTTTCAAAATTTAATAATTTGGTGAGTTTTCTATTTTAAGTTTTGGTTTATGCTCTAAATTTTAAACATTTCTAATATTTCATTGAACGTTTTTGAAATTTTGAGAAAATAAAAATATGAATTTTTAAATCTTTTTCCTTAAAAACATATAAGAACAATAATTATGAACTCAAAATAATAATAAAAAAATGGTTCTACATTCCATTCCTTTCAATTTCTTCTCATTCTGTACTTTGGTTGGATAAAATCTATTTGAATATGACGAAAATATTAAAATTTTAAGATCGCAAAAATATATTCCTCGCAAAGCTCCACTTTATAACAGCCAGTGCATGTAAATTCCTATGCACTCACATACTTCTTGGTACAATTGCTATAGTTCTAGTACGTTTTTCGACATTCTGTTTTCACAGTTTTGGAGAGAAAATTATGTTGAGATTGATTTTAGACAATAAAAAGAAAAGGTGTTAGTTGTGTGGTTTCTGACAACCTCCCCCCGTAAATGTCAATTTCGAGTAGGAAGCATTGATTTGAAAGTGTGAATTCGGCCACATTCGAATTCAGCATACTATTTTACTGCCTAGGATGAATTTTCTAGATTTCCTTAAGAAGTGAACATCTTTTTCACCTATTCGTCCCACTACTGTAGGAAAACTGCCCCTGTAGGAAAACTGCCACTGTAGGAAAACTGCCACTGTAGGAAAACTGCCACTGTAGGAAAACTGCCACTGTAGGAAAACTGCCACTGTAGGAAAACTGCCACTGTAGGAAAACTGCCACTGTAGGAAAACTGCCACTGTAGGAAAACTTCCTTTGTAGGAAAACTGCCACTGTAGGAAAACTGCCACTGTAGGAAAACTGCCACTGTGAGAAAACTGCCACTGTGAGAAAACTGCCACTGTGAGAAAACTGCCCCTGTAGGAAAACTGCCCCTGTAGGAAAACTGCCACTGTAGGAAAACTGCCACTGTAGGAAAACTGCCACTGTAGGAAAACTGCCTTTGTAGGAAAACTGCCACTGTAGGAAAACTGCCACTGTAGGAAAGCTGCCACTGTAGGAAAACTGCCTTTGTAGGAAAACTGCCACTGTAGGAAAACTGCCACTGTAGGAAAACTGCCACTGTAGGAAAACTGCCACTGTAGGAAAACTGCCACTGTAGGAAAACTGCCACTGTGAGAAAACTGCCGCTGTGAGAAAACTGCCACTGTGAGAAAACTGCATGCCACTGTGGGAAAACTACCAACCGGAAAATTGCCTCTGAGGAAAATTGCCACTATAAAATATATTATCATTCAAACTGCTGGAGTGAGTGCGATTGATAGAGGATTGAATGATGAGATTAATATTAATTAATTTAGTTAGAAGAGGAAGATCTTTTCAGAATATAACAAACAAAAAAATAATACAAAGAAACCCGGAGACAAGCAGGTAGCTAAGGGAACATAGTTACTGCATCCTAGTTTGGTGATCATAATTATGGAAAGTTAATTATCAAACAAAATTGAGAAAGGGACACAATCGACAACATCTATATTTACGGATAGAACAGAGAAGCTAAGAAGTATGGAATCGAGTTTTATTGTATTATAGGTCCGGCACCGATTTTCGACATTTCGACAATTTAACAATAATATTTTTTGGGCAAACGCACAATAAAGTTTGCTGTGGGTTAAGTTAGGTTAGTTTTAGTTAGGTTAGTCTACTTAAAAAAAAAACAAGAAAGTTACCGTATTACAACAACTTTTGTGATAATTAACAATTCCGACTTTTAGTTTTTTTGGTATAAACCCAAAATGTAGTTTGTTGTAGCTACTGCATACTTCAGAATTGTTTAAGGACCTGGCAATGGGTTTCGGGAAGCGGCACGCTGTTATATTAGAAATAAAGAGAGAATTATACGAATCAGTTGCCCAAAAAAGGTGACCGGAAAATTCCCAGTGAGAAAACTCCCAGTGTGGAAAACTCCCAGTGTGGAAAACTCCCAGTGTGGAAAACTCCCAGAGATTTTTTTAATAATTAATAATATGAATTACAATTTTTAGCTTAAGTAAAACTTACAAAACGTACAAAACAAAACATTTTTGTAATAATAGGAATTTAAATATGAAGCTAAAGCAAAACCTACCAAATAAAGCATTGGCACAATAAAACTTTTAATTTAAATTTCTTTATCAAATTACTTGGGAGTTCATTGATCAATTGGTTAATATGTTTTCTGAAATATTTTAAATTAGGGAACTGCTTTTGTGTTTAAAATAGGTTCCAAATAAGCAAAGTATACAACTTTGTCTTTGGTATATAATAATTATATATGGAGTAATTATTAGTAAAAATTTCAAAACTTTAAAAAAGTATTTCCTTGAAATACTTTAAATTATGAAAATGCTTGTATGTTAGAAATATCTTCCAAATGGACAAAGATGTTTCAAACCTACTATCAGTTTCGTAATATAAAGTATTTAAGACAGCATTGACCCAATGATAAATGAACGCTTGAGTAATTTGATAAAGAAATTTGAATTAAATTTTTTGTTATTATAATGTTGTATATATTGTAAGTTTCCCTTAAGCTACAATTTTCAATTCATATTAAAATTAAATAAAAATCACTGGGAATTATCCACACTAGGTGCTTTCTTACTGGGAGTTTTCTTACTGGGAGTTTTGAGTCTGGAAGTTTTCTCACTGGGAGTTTGCCAAATGGTCTTTTATAAGAGTCAAAATATCGAAATTTGCTGCCTTTACCTGAAAATATTAGCTGAAAATCTCAGGAGAGATTAGTTATAGCAACCTCGATTGTTCCACTGATTTTGAGGAGGCCAAAGTGGAAACTACTACCAAAACTCTTTAATTTGATAATCTCAATGAGGGTAGTACTTTGTTAGAAAATCCAGGCTTTGTTAGAATAACTCAAAACCTGGGAAATAAAAGTAACCTAGGGGATATTTTTGTAACAAAGCGCATTGATGATGAGGTTATAAATGATACAACTAATCCGGTTACAGTGTGTCAGGGCGAAATTACCCATATTGTGAGGTAGGATCTTGAAGCAGAACCTGATGGGTTGATATTTAATTTAAGCCCTAATAATTCGGATGGTGATGATGACAATATTCTCCTGGCCTAAATAAGCTGATGCTATGACCAAGCCAGAAGATAATTTTGAGCAAATGTTGAAATCTGTCTCGTTTGTAGTTTCCGCTAGATTTGGTAGTGGCCACAGGTGCACAGCCAGGCTTGCTTCAATGGATGACTTCGATCCATATAGCGAAGCTGGAATCTTTTCTGGTTCTGATGATAAAGATATTCCAATTTTAGCTGTTAGGCCTACCATACATGATACAAGGTATGCCCGTAAAAGCCAATGAATGGTTTACATGAATTGCAAAGTCTAAGTTTTCTGAAACGGATTTAGAAAGCTTCATGAATGGTTTCATTCCATCTAACGATATAGCAGAGGAAACAATAATACGTAGAAATGGAATTTCAGGAATTATAAAAAATCTAGATTTTGCATAAAAAGATAAATAATGTTATACTCAACTAAAATATTTTGTTTTATTTTTAAAAACTGCCTATAAATGTACACTTTCATTCAAAATAAAGTATAATCCAAATTATTAATTCAGTTGGGAGCAGGATGGATAACAAATTGGAAGGGCCTGAATTTTGAATATTAACCTTTTAACGTGACCTTTTGACCCCTGGTGACCTTATCGGTGCGCTGATTAAATAAGTGATAGATTGATGTGATAGTGCTTTTTATATTCTTTCCAATGGTACCAAAATTAAATCTATTACTCATATTTTTCTATGCTAAAAACTCCTTTGTATTTCCTCTACCCCAAATTTTTTGTCCTAAGAAATCCAAGATGGCGAACAAAGAAATGGATAAAAAACTTACATGGGACACATTTTTGAATGGAAACAAAGTAAATTCTATTCCCAGACACATCAGGGATTATAAAAATGCAAGTTAAAAAGATGTATTATGGGAACCCTATCTTCCTCCTCAACTATATAACCTTAAAGAATAAACAAGTGATAGAGTACCAAATTATTCATCATCATTGAAGAATCACAGGACTAAATCTTGATGCTTTACTGACATTAATCTATATCATTAATAATCTATGTTGTATTAATGTTATGAGCATGTGTTTCTAAAATAATTAATACATATTGTTACTTATACTATTAGTTATAATTTAGCATAAATATATATAAAAGTGCAATTTGATTTGTCAAAGCTAATTGTAGGTTTCATTTTACTTTTCTATCTTTGTATGTTACAATTTCTAATATCTGGTATGAAATGACAAAAATAAAATGAAAAAGTATACGATGAAATTTCATTTTCTATGAAAACTTAGAAAATATTAAGTTGCACCGAAATTTCTATTTCTGACAATCGGAAAGAAAATTCTGCTCACCACTGCTCTCTCTACTTCTTGCAACAGGCTGACCATATCTTGATCTAGCTAGTGCCTTCAAAATAATTCCCTGTAGACCTTTCGTGCTAACTACAGCGGAAGAGGGAGATATAGCAGTAACAGAGTCTAGAAACTATCAATGATAACTCTGTAGCTTCTTCTTGGATTATCAGTAGCCTAGTAAGTAGTAGGTATATCTATCTGAAACTTATCCCATTGGACAGATTATCGTGTATCACCTCAATAAGGAACATGAATTGAATTTAATCTGTACTTTATTTTCCGTCTTGCCACAATGTAATTTTGAACATAATATTTATAAGTCTAAATAAATAGAAGATAAAAGAATTCTAAATCAAAATTTGTATTTCTCTAATGGTCTATGTTTGAAAATTTATGAATATAATTATACTGATTCATTTATTGTGATTCAGGTTTTCATCAGATAGGCAGGTGTTATTTGATTGAAAAGATTCAAACTCTTCGGCAAATCACTAATATTAGAGGTTATTTGAGATCTGCGTTGAAAGTTTTTTTTTCAGTTTTCAAGCTTTCGAATAGAAATATTTCTATTCATCATCAGGAGAAGGGTGGAAAACCTGGACCTGACAATGAATTTTATGACTGATAGTTGTATGTTGGATATCGTCTTTTTATTTCAGCTATATATCCTAAAGTTTATTCTTATTAAATAATTTATTATGGCCCCTTTCACACGAGTGGTTTTCTCCAGGGTACAGGAACATAAACGGGTATAGTACCTAGTAGACGACACAAAAATATGACGTCACCACAACAACACATTCCTTGTTTGTGACCGAGCGGCTCATAATTCCTCGTATTTGCATGTTAATTTCGAGAAGTTTGAAGTCATTTTATAAGGGTTTCGTGCAAAAGAAAAGCGAAAATGGCGATTGAACCTTAAAGTTGAATATATAGATATAATTCAGGTGTGTTTTTATTGTTCATTTCTTTATCTTATCTATTGAAAATAGGGTCTTGAAAATAGGCTACCTAGGAGCCTAAATTAGTGCTAGTTAACTGCTAAATTGTAGTTCCTATGAATAACAAATAAGAAAAATATAATGGAAATACAATTTAACCAATGCCTAGTTAGTAATTGATAAGAAAAAACTCAATTTAAAAGTGATTAAGTTTAAGTAGGTTTTTCCATGTTTCAAAGTGTGGTCAGAGTCGCCATTTTGAGTCACCCGGTGGTCACGTCAAACTATAGATTCAATCAGCTGATTACCATACCCTATGTTACTGTATCCTGGTTTTCTCATACCGCTGCAAAATAAAAGCTGCATGACAGAAACACCCGAGCTTTCACACGCGGCGTTTATTTCTAAATGAGATCGTGGCCTGTGCTTCTAACCATACAGACTTAATACAATAATCTTAATTATCTAGCGACTGTTGGCAAGTTATAACATGGAAAGTACGTGACGTGTCATTTATTCCTAGTACATCTCGCTATTGCACTATTTATAATGTTATCATTATGTATATTTTTGTGATAGCTACCTTCTAATGTAAAAAATGGTATGTTTATGGAGGTGAATATTCATATTTCCACATTATTTCAAAATATTCCTATTTAACCCCATACAACTCATTATTACATATTTTGGGCATGTTCAGAACATGTACACACTATTGTTTTGATTGAAACATTCCACCAAAGAAAATGGGAAGAAATATGGCTGTCTGTTGAATATTACCCAAGATGTATGATTCATTAATCTTGTAGAAATCATTAATCTTATAAAACTGTGCAATTGATTATTATTATTATTAACTATTTCAAGAATTTTATTTTTTTATAAATATAAGTTAGATTCTTTTGACATATAACAAATATCCAAATTGTTATATAAATGAGAGAGAGAGATATAATATAATAATCATGTGAGTGATTAATTTAAATTGTTATATAACAATTTAAATTGTTATATAACAATTTAAATTATTTATATAACATTTAAATTGTTATATAAACATTGATCAATTTAAATTGTTATGGAACAATGATTAATTTGAATTGTTATATAACATTGATTGTATCTATCTATCTCTCTCTAGACTTCTCAAATCCTCCTCTTAAAACTGGAAAATCTACATAATTTGTCTGTGCTAATCTAGTTAGCGGCATGATATTTCATGCCTAGTGTGATAGACTACATTGAACACAATGGCAAGCCAAAACATCGGCATGAAGTTTATACCGAGTTTAGAAGAAATCACACGCTAGGCATCAGGTATAAAATATATACTCTGCTTCAGAAATGCCACGTGTGAATAGAAGTATGTGTTTTGTATGTCCGCCAAGATTCGCTGTTTTTTTCATGCAGCTTTTGTTTTGCAGCGGCATGAGAAAACTACTCGTGTGAATTAGCTTAAGGATCATGAAGACACACATGTGGATCAAGAGGACACACATGTGGATCATGAAGACACACATGTGGATCATGAAGACACACATGTGGATCAAGAGGACACACATGTGGATCATGAAGACACACATGTGGATCATGAAGACACACATGTGGATCAAGAGGACACACATGTGGATCAAGAGGACACACATGTGGATCAAGAGGACACACATGTGGATCAAGAGGACACACATGTGGATCAAGAGGACACACATGTGGATCAAGAGGACACACATGTGGATCATGAAGACACACATGTGGATCAAGAGGACACACATGTGGATCATGAAGACACACATGTGGATCAAGAGGACACACATGTGGATCAAGAGGACACACATGTGGATCAAGAGGACACACATGTGGATCAAGAGGACACACATGTGGATCAAGAGGACACACATGTGGATCATGAAGACACACATGTGGATCAAGAGGACACACATGTGGATCAAGAGGACACACATGTGGATCAAGAGGCCACACATGTGGATCAAGAGGACACACATGTGGATCAAGAGGACACACATGTGGATCAAGAGGACACACATGTGGATCAAGAGGACACACATGTGGATCATGAAGACACACATGTGGATCAAGAGGACACACATGTGGATCAAGAGGCCACACATGTGGATCAAGAGGACACACATGTGGATCAAGAGGACACACATGTGGATCAAGAGGCCACACATGTGGATCAAGAGGACACACATGTGGATCAAGAGGACACACATGTGGATCAAGAGGACACACATATAGCAAAAAGAAACGCATAAGAATAGAGAACACACATAGGAATAGAGAACACACATAGGAATAGAGAACACACATAGGAATAGAGAACACATATAGAAACAAGGAGACACCTAAAAAAAATAAAACACACTTGATTTTGTCACAGATATATGGGAAGTAGAATTACTCTATAGAATTAATTTAGTTAGCAATAGCTATAGGTAGTAACAAATTTTCTAATTTTTGTCTCATATTTTAATATTTAATAGATTAATCTATACTAATATTTCTTAGTGTGCTTATATACTTATTTATTTATTTATTTGTTTATTTATTTGGTGTCCGCTTTTACACTACGGGTATTAAACATGAAGAATGTAACTATGATACGCACGGGAATATATTGACTTGATATTTAAACTCCTCTGTTTTTATTCAATTTTTAAAATGTATTTTATTTATAAAATAATTTAAACTAAACAGAAAGTTCAATTTTAATTGAATCCATTAAAAGTAACCTAATAATGGGTTATAAATTGGTATTGATGATGACACGTTCTTTTTAACGGGAAAATACACTAGTTAATAATAAAAAACTATAAGATAGATAGCTGAAATAGAAAGACGGTATCCAACATACAACTAATGGTCATAAAATTCATTGTCAGGTCCAGGTTTTCCACCCTTCTCCTGATGATGAATAGAAAATTTTCTATTCGAAAGCTTGAAACCTGAGAATAAAACCATCAACGCAGAGTTTAAATAACCTCTAATAAAGCAGGTGTAATTATATTGTAAGTTATGCTAAGGTTAGGTAGTAACCTGTTCTGAATTTAGCGCCGCTAGACGGTTGACCCATTTAGAGAAAGATAAAATTTACCTGGTACCTATATCTTTTTTACGAGCTAGGCAACATAGAGTGACCGACATTTCAGAGATTTTGTGATAACTTCAGTGGGAGACTTGATTCCAATTTGAACAATTAGCTTCCAGGTAGGTCTACCACGTAGAGATGCTTAACTCTAAATAGGCTGGTGTTTATGTCCATATGTTCAGAGTGTTCAGTAAAGATTTAGCACTAGTAGAGTGACAGTCTACTGAACATTCCTATAACACCAGAAATTGTCACAATTTAGTTCCAATCTTTAGGGGTTTATAACTACAGTGAAACTCCTGAGTTATGAAGTATTGGTTTCTTCATAACTCAGAGCCACTTCATAACTCAGGTGCACTGAATATTTTCTATTACTAAAATCTTGGAGAAAACGATGGGCTTTGAACGATAACTGAAACAAAAATCTTGACATATATCGTTTTCTATAATTGAAGCATAGAAAATACTTCATAACTCAGGTGCATTTCATAACTCAGGTGCATTTCATAACTCAGGTGCATTTCATAACTCAGGTCCTTCATTAGTTGAGTTCTTCATAAAGCAGAACTTCAGAGCTCATGAGTTTTACTGTACCACTCAAAGTTCAAATTATAGTTACTGTACACCAACACTACTCAGAAATTTACCTCGCATAAACAGCAACTAACCTCAACATCCACTTTAAAAAAATATGTTATTGCTCATTTTGTAAATCATTACTATTACTTATGTATTCTATTCTTAAAATTTATTATTTACATTTCTAAAATTAATTTTGTTTTAATGATATTATTAAAATGTTTATTCTTTATATTGTATTAAGAAATCATTAAATTGTTGCCTTAAATGCATTTTGCCCTAATAAGGCTTGAAGAATTCTGTCTGTACTTTCTACCTATTTTTATTCAATTAGAGCTTTGATTTTATTAAAGGAAAAAAGCGACGAGACTTAAGATGGGGTCATATTTCTACGAGTTTTTAAAATACATTATTTTTTCATTAAAAACAATAAGAATAAATAGAAATGTCTACAAATTAGTACCTACCCTAGGAAAACTTACTATTTCTCGGAAAGAGATTGTGACCAATCCGACCTTTAGAAAGTCCTGAATGACCTAAAATGACCTGTGTTAAGACCCACTATCCGAGTACTGTGAGTGTCTGCGACGGCCCATTGCAGGTATCATGGACATCAATTAAAATGAAAGTTAAATAATAACTATATACTTTTTACAGTAAATAATTATTATAATTTTTTTAAAGTTAAAATAATTATTATAATTTTTTTAAAGTTAAAATAATTATATACTTTTTGCAATAAATAATTATTATAATTACTTAAAAGTTAAATAATAATTATATACTTTTTGCAATAAATAATTATTATAATTACTTAAAAGTTAAATAATAATTATATACTTTTTGCAATAAATAATTACTATAATTTTTTAAAAGTTAGATAATAATTAATTAATTATATACTTTTTACAATAAATCATATTATAATTTTTTTAAAGTTAAATAATAATATACTTTTTACCTGGAACTCACCCTAATTACTGCGTTTAGATTTAGTGACAGGTAGAATACTTAGAATACATTGCCAGTCAAGGCTTTCAAAACTCCACATTGGAGTCTTTTCTTGATTGCCTCTACCTGAGTCAATCTGACTGTGAATTAAGGGTCAATATGACTCTTGTTTTTGAGTAGAAAATAAGGATGAGTCAAATGGACTCACATTTTTGAGTCAATCTTTTTATAGTATTTAATAACTTTATTTATATAGTATTTAGCAACTTTAGTTTTTTAAACGATACGTGACCACATACTTTCATCAATACACAAACATTTTCCCAATTATTAATAATCAAATTAAACTAAATGAAATCCTAATTTATGTTAAAATATGTAAGTGCAAAAAAGGAAGAGATTTCGAGGAGGATATCTAATTTAAATTGAAAATAGCCTACAAGTATAAAAATATCCCATCGGCGCAAATGAATTCTAATTAAAATATTAGAAACCTCTCGTCCTGTGGAAATTCCTCGTGATTTGAAAAATATTTAATGAACAAAAAATATATATTGCAAAGTATCAGTGTTGACTAAAGGCTTATTTGTTATATCTATCCATGACGTGGTCTTCAAAACAAATTCCAAAAGAAAAACCAATCCAGATTACAGAAAAAAAACATATCTGGGTAAAAAAAAAATGTAGAAACAATCCGAGAAAAACAGATCCGAGTAACGAAAAAATCCGGTTAGTTATTTTTTTGTTTTTTTTTTCGGATTATTTGTCAAACATTATTCGATGATGTTTAGAAATTTAATTATTAAATTTCTTTGATTTATGTAACGCATTGGAACTTCTCGTTTTTCTTTGCATTTTGATTCGGTGTTTAGTCTTGTTTCCAATATAGTATGAAGCTGGATGTAATGTGATATCTGTCACACCTCTAGTTTTCAGAGCTGCTGTACCACTCTACACTGACAAAAATAAGAGTCATACTGACTCGTATTTGAGTTTCAGTTTGTCCGAAAACTGGCTCAAAAATGTGCGTCAATTTGACTCATCTTAATACTTTACTCACAAGCAAGAGTCATATTGACTTTTAATTCATAGTCAGTTTGACTCCAATCTTGGGAAAAAGACTCCAATCTTGGGAAAAAGACTCCAATATGGGGAAAAAGACTCCAATCTTGGGAAAAAGACTCCAATCTTGGGAAAAAGACTCCAATATGGGGAAAAAGACTCCAATCTTGGGAAAAAGACTCCAATCTTGGGAAAAAGACTCCAATCTTGGGAAAAGGACTCCAATCTTGGGAAAAAGACTCCAATATGGGGAAAAAGACTCCAATATGGGGAAAAAGACTCCAATATGGGGAAAAAGACTCCAATATGGGGAAAAAGACTCCAATATGGGAAAAAAGACTCCAATATGGCAGTTTTGCCAGATGATGAGTCAGGTTGACTCGCAATATTCTCTCAGTATGCTTGAACTGCTGAACCATGAGTGTTTTACGCTGTTTATTTCGGTAACTGATGTTGGAATTTTATTTGAGTTAGAATCCAGTTGCAATAAACGTCCCTCTGGAATCCAATTTTAAGAGTATAGTTTTTCGTAAGGTTTCATCGTTTAAGATATTTTATTTCACTCAAGCTTTCAAATTGATAATCCAATTCATCATCACGAGAAGTACATACATTTGAAAAAATAGAGTACAGTAGTGTTACAGGTTTTACATCGATATATTTTAGACTATTCTATTTAAAAATAACTGGTTAACCAGTTCTGCCCAAACTTACCTTGGTGGACCGAACCTACTTACCAGTTAATGGCTGATGTTCTCCTGAATTATTGTTTACTTAATCCTACCTGGTGTGTAGCGTCATGCCATGCTATTTTTGTTAAGTGGGTTTTAGATTATGGGTATTAGATTTAACAAAATTATTTTGTTTGCTCTCAAAAGTAATAACTATGATTTTTTAAATTTCATTTATTTTCCACCAACTGTACAAGGCTCTGTTGACTTTTTAACCTATTTTGTGATGGGCGCACCGACCTCATTAAAATAACTTGGTAGCTAAATAATGTTCATTATTTTATTTTTAATTTGAGTTTCTAAATATAAGTGCGACACACAGACGAATAAACGAACGTATAGACGCGGCTCTTATTATAGAATAGAAGGGTTCTAGGACAACTTCTATACGGACAACTGCCATGCGGACAACTGCCATGCGGACAACTGCCATGCGGACAACTGCCATGCGGACAACTGCCATGCGGACAACTGCCATGTGGACAACTGCCATGTGGACAACTACCATGCGGATAACTGCCATGCGGACAACTGCCATGCGGACAATTACCATGCGGACAACTGCCATACAGACAACTGCCCTACGGACAACTGCCATACGGACAACTGCCATGTGGACAACTGCCATACAGACAACTGCCATACGGACAACTGCCATACGGACAACTGCCATACGGACAACTGCCATACGTACAACTGCCATACGGACAACTGCCATACGGACAACTGCCATGCGGATAACTGCC
>CANNZV010002843.1:0-82967 GCA_947561585.1 Caprella mutica
ATAGAAAGAGTGGCTTAACAAATGCACTAACTTCCAAATAATACTTTTACAAATTAATTGACACATTAGGGAACAATTTCCAACGTATTTCTTTTTAATTCTATGCCTAAGGGAATAAATTCTCTTCTGTGTATAATTATCAGACAACAAAGTTGATAACTAACTAAATCAAAAATACTTTTAATTGCGAAGTTTTTATTTCCCCAATTAAATTAGTTAAGGCAGATTTAAATGAATAGAAAATAAATTAAAAGATTCTCCCTCATTGTCACTCCCTTTCCAAAGGAGGTATTTTTGATTAGAATTGACCATCTAATGTCTTTTTATAGAACAACATATCGGATAATTTGCATGAATAAATACTCTTCAATCGTCGATTTTGTAATTGGATTACTCTATATTTTTCCATATGAAAAATAAATTATATAAATGTATATTAGGATTCAAGTTGCATGTTTCTGTTTTCATAAATTTTTAATCTTATTTTGTGTTTTGAAATTAAATTTCCGATTTCAATTCATCTCATTCATTCAGTTCGAATTCCTATTCCTGAAGATCTCGGATTCAAAGTGTGAATTCCTGTGGCGAATTCTATCGGGAGATAAGTTGCAGAAATATCATTCTGAACGATTTCAGGAATTGCCAAAAAAGAATACGGAAATGTGAATACTGATATGGAAATTTTTATGAAAGCAATTTGTTTATTAAGACAATTGAAATAATAATTTTCAATCAGTAAATCATTATATTTATTTGAAACTTTGATATATTTAGTATTTTTTAAAGAATTATCAAATAATAGAATAGTGTGTTATAATAATTTATTATTTAAATTCGTAAATAGATTCATGCTGATAATAAAATAATTTCGGTCAATACATTCAAAGCGCCATACTAAATTTTTATAACTTGGACATAAATAATATGCATTTTCAGTGCATTTTTCATACGAGACTTATACTTTATTTGTGTTCTTTTATATTTTAAATATTTAATGTTGTTTATACAATTAAATCACTTTGAATTTTATCAAATTGTTACGAACAAGTAAATAAGTTTATATTGTTGGAAAAGTATTTTAACATATGTTAATGCTATGAAAATATTGTTCCATACAGAGATATAAAATCTTATTTTTCGAAATGGATATTTTGAAATATATTAGATTTGAAAATGAAACAAATAATATTTTCAAATTTGAATAAAAAAATCCACATTTACCCATAACGGGTAATAAATTTCCAATTAGAAGGAAAAGAAATTTTTTAGAAAATAAAATTTACAATGTCAATTCACATTTGAAGTGTGAATTAAGACGGAGGCCATGACTGCCATAACTAACAACTCAACTGCAGTTAACTTCAATAATTAAGAGAGTGTCTGCAGAAGCTAGACTGAATCAGTTCTAATTCTGACGTGCTCTCAGAATTCGAAAGCGCAAAACAAATTTCCTAAGTTGGTTCCCTGAATACAGTAATTTGTTCTAAAGTTCTTCCCGGAACAGAATGGTAAATAGTGAATTAGTAAAAGCATGCAGTTATTGAATGGGAATTAAAAGGTTTGAGTAGTAAGTTTGTGAAATTACATATCTAGTAGTTATGTATAAATTATATTTGTAACATCAATTTAACCATCCACTTATTTAAATTGTTATATGTATGATACTTCTCGTCATTAATAAGTATTTTATTCATGTATGATTTAAATAGTAGCTTAATAAATAATTTCATTGGTATAACTGATTAAATCCAATTATGTACATAATTTGATTTTCTATAGCTTTGCAAATAAATAACCAAATCATTGTTATTCGAACATTGTGATTTTTTGAAAAAACTGCGTAATAATTTATATTTCCAAAAAAATATATAAAATCCAAAAAAAAAAAGAATTGTACTTTATATTGTGACAATCGTCATATTTATACTCTATTTTTCATATACAATAAATGATTACTTTTAAAATGCTCTTTAAATGTTGAAGTGATCGAGCTAATTAGCTGACTGATCGTACTATAGTGTCAAAATGACTGACACTAATTAACAAATTACGTAAATATCACTGCTAATGAATCATTCATAGTTTATTTAATATTCTTTTGATCAATCAACCAAATAAGGTAATACTAATATTAATTTCATATTCATAATTGGGTTATTAATGAATGTTTCATATATAACTAATATATATCATATATAGCGTATTCATAGGTAACATCACTCACTAAATTTCATGCGCACATTCATCGCGCATCTCTCGTGCCATATTTATTTGTATACCTTTTAATTTAATTAATAAATTATTCCTAAATTGATCATATTTTTTAGCAAATTTAGTCAAATAACAGGAATCTTCTTTAGATTAATCAGCAGTAAGTAATTGGTCGTTTTTTTAAGTGAATTAACATAATTCAAATTCAAATCATAATAGTATTTATTATGAACTGTTTCATTTAAATAAAACGAACCGAAGATTATTATGGATACAAATATTAATGAAGTAAATCCCTTTTATTAACTGTTACAATTACTTACGATAATTAATCCAATTGAATACAAACATTCATCAAGTTATTTTAATTCCAATTACATTACTTGGCTTTCATAAATATAAACTAACTAGCTGTCATAAATAGTTTGCAAAGACCGACGTTGAAACAATAGATTCGCAAGAGTTATTTCAATTCCATCAAGCAAATGCAAACAAAGCGTGTCTAAACTTGAAGTAAAATGATTTATATCCACCCACATTCAATTTACAGTCATTTTGATCTACATTATCTCTTTTGGAACGAAACTTCGCTTACATTGGATTAGATATATTGGATGATATAAATAACACAAATTATACTATGGATATAGCTCATTGTATTATAAGTAATTAAGTTAAATTTTCATGAATATATTCGATATAATCATGTGACTCAGATCTGTATATTTCATAAGTATTCAATGTTTATTGAAATAATGTAAGCAATACTGTAATGTGTTTCATATCAAGGCAGACTTGAAGGTCCCATTCAATGATTTTGTTATGTTTTAATCGATGAGGCGAATGCTTCTTATCATTTTGCTGCAAGCTCCATGACATTTGATAAAATAAAATACAAAACTGTACAATCGCCGTTTACTTCCAACTTGCTTATTTTCAGTTTGAAGAAAAAGATAGTCAGAGTTCAATGTTTGGTATCTGAACGACGCGGCCCTGGGAGATACACCGGAGAGAGTTTATGGAGGACAAAAAAACCTTGATAATTGGGTTGAGTGCCATCGGACTTGAAGTTAATAGCGCGAAATGTGAGCTGACCATTCTCGATGATAATGCATCTGGTGAAACAGAATTGTTGTTTCGGGCAGTGCTACCAAATGTCAGAGTGGTTCATAAGGACAATTGCTCCTTGTTGGGTGCGCCTTTAACTGACTTTAGCATTCTTGTGGGGATTTTGAGTAGGAAAAAAGATCTGGACTCAATGGTCTCTCGGTTGCAGGTTGTGGATAATCATCAAGCCTTCTTTTTGTTGTAAACTGTTTTCTCCATTCCGAAGCTACAATATGTCCTTCGGGCTTCTCCAGCTCACAAGCACGTGGTCGAACTTCGCTGTTTTGATGAATCACTTAGATCTGCCGTTGCTAGTGTGACCAATGTAGAGATGTCAGCTAATTCTTGGGTTCTGGCAACTCTACCGGTTGGCCTTAGTAAACGGGGTTGTAGGAGATCTGGAGATATTGCCTTACCTGCTTTTATGTCTTCAATGTATTCTGTGAATGATATAGTTGAAACTATTATTTCTAATATTATGTAGTCGATACCGGAGAGCTTACGGATGCAGTTGGGACATGGAGTACCAGTCCATGAATCCAGTCAAAAAGAATGGGATACACCACGAGGTCCTTTATTAAAGAAGATTCTGTTGGCCAGAGCTAATCAGTAGTGAAAGCACGACTGTTATCTGCATCTCTTAAGTAAAGAAACTTGAGTTTTGTTGAATGCAATTCCAATACCTTTATTAGGTACACTGCTTGATCCAGGGGTCCTGATGGTAGCCATAGCTATCAGAGTGAGTGCCAGAGTGTGTGAACCTCATTCTTCCCACTGTGGTAGTGGGATGGATGTCAGAGGACTGCATGGCCTGTCTTGTAGGTATAGTTCTTCTGCGGTTGAAGCTGGATCAGTTGTCGGGGTTCCGATGAATCTTCAACGTCAGAAATATTCCGCCCTAGGAGATGGAAACATATATGAGCCAATTGCTATAGAGACCACAGGAGGGTACGTCTTTACGTCAGTAAGACCTACTCAATCAATAAATCCATAAGTAGACGCCTTGTTGAGACAACATCCGATCCAAGGGAGTCTGCCTTGTTCCAACATCAATTGGCTCTTGCGATCCAAAGAGGGAATGCCTGCAGCATCCTCTCAGCCGCAAAAGAGAGGTTTTAGAGAGTCGGGTCCACCCCTTCGGGGAACGCAACCCCTCATTCGAAGCTCCTGAAGGAATTTCCTCATCTTTAATTATTTTATTCTTCTTGTTTCAATGGAAAATTATTGTCTTTTTTAAACAAAAGAATAAAAAAGAGAATGTACATCATTTGTTTTGAACTATTTAGGACACGAATAATATACATTATTTACGTTTGTATATGATTGAACTTTAGGTACACGAATATTAAATATTCGTGTACCCAAAGGTAGACAAGATTGGATGAACTTATTTTAGAAACATATATATAAATTAGGAAAATAATTTGAATCTTTAACGAAGATCGAACATATGTTGTTATTTTGATGGTTGTTAAAATCCAATTGAAAATTAGAACAAATAGAACACAATATTTTTCTTCAGTGTCAGATTAGTATTTCGTACTACTGTTGTGCGCATGGCGTTAAAAACTTTAGAGGCATATAAATGAACTATAGTGAACTTTATTTTACGATCGTTAACTTTAGTTTTGTAATATTATGTATAAAAATTCATCTTTTCCCAGAGTCTGGAGAAGACATTCAAGGAAATTCACTAAGTTTTATTTTCATTGAAGAGATAAAAATATTTTACAGATATTGAGAGCTTAACTATTGTTTTAATATTATATATAATGAACCATTCTTTGGGTTTTCCTTAAATTTCAGTAGTAGAATTAGATACATACGTTAAACATCTAAAATATGTAGAAATATGTCCAGAACAAAAATATTGCTCTGGACAAAAAGAAAATTACATATCGCCACATTAGATATCTCTAACTAAGACTAAATTTACATTTGCTATAGTTAATGAAACACCAAAACACGTGTCTGTTATCACAATTAACTGCTACAACTTATACATGAATAATATTTTTTATCTGTCTCGTATATTTATTACTATGCGTAATTCTCATCCCTACTCAGAATAAGGAATTAGAAGGCGTCACTCTCGCTGTCAAGCCTTTAATTCCCATCAAAATGAATTTTCATTTAATCGCATGATAATGTTTCTGCTGCAAGGAATGACTTTATTCTGAGACTAGGCACAATAGTAATACTAAATTTTAATTTGTAACCCATTTTGCATGGATTGTATGTACTGTAAACTGCAGCCATTTGGAAACCTGAAAATGAGTTTTAATAATAATAAATAGTATTCGTAAATCAATAAAAAATTCCGATGTAACTAAACTCTTTCATTATATTGAATGAGTGATTTTATTCATATCTAAGAAATTTAAATTAATGAAGTATATACATGAAAATTCAAAGTTTAAAAAGCAGATGTGGATAGAAACCTAATTACAATTATTTGAAATTAATTAAATATAGATATATATAGTATGTTCAATAAAATAGAACGTACTTCATATTTAAAGTCAAGCCATGAATGACAAACAAATTATACGTACGTTATCTCTCCACCATAAGATATATAATTTGCACAAAACACGTTTAACTAAATATTCATATATGAATACTAAAAGCAACCAGACACGTGATATAAATTAAATTTCTTCATTGTTATGACTAAGTCAACCCTAATTCATCCAATAGATATGAAAGATACTTTACAATTTCTCAATTAATAACAAGAACTTTTAAATTAGATCGATGGAGGGAGAAGTTCCATTGAACTAACTGACAGTTTGTTACAATAATCGTAATAATTCATTATACCGTTACATATGTTATACGTACACGTTCAATTTGAATTAGTTGTATATATGTATAATATTAACATCTTTATTCATTTTAAGTAACTGTTACATGAAAGTTAGAAACACTCACATTTCAAGAAATGGGACAATCCATCCCGATAACACATTGTTTCCACTATATTATACAGAACGCACATAGACATTCCTATCTCATCCGAAGGTGGTCAGGCAATTTCCTATGTATTTCGTCATGAATATTTAGTAAATGTTATTGCATAATGCTCTGTAAATAAAAGTATTGATACTCATCTAATTATATTTAAAAAAAAATATAGATATATTGTAAAACTTATAATTTATCTCTTTTTCGATATTTATTGCTGAATGTATTAAAAATTAAACGCCTTCATAATTTCATTTAATGTTCCTGTACTGTTTACTAAACATAGGACTTATTATTTATTTAGTTAATGGTGGGTAATTCGGTTCCATTTAGAGCATTGAGTAAATATTAATTCCCACTTTTGATTGGGTGATCTAAATCTAAACACTGGAATTCAATATAGGTGGGGAAACTAAAGGAGGAAAGGATGTAATTGAAATATTACAGAGACAAAAATGTATCCTATAACAAGGAAGCTGTGTTGAAAGAATAAAAATGCAACTTTATACCTCATTAAAGTAATTCAATTCACGGTTGTAAAATAATACTTTTAAAAAACAAATACGATAGTAAATTATTATCAAGGTATCATTCAAAGCGGTCAGATTTATACATTGAATAATGATATAATATAAATTTTTTAACCATGTGAATGCAATGCAAAATTATCATTAATTAATTAACTTTAAATACTAATAATTCATTATCTAACACCAATTATCAGACAAAATATGTTTCAAAAGATTCGCCCCTCCTGCAAAATAAAATCACCTTTATTTCAAAAATCACCCCTATTTTGTGTTTCTCGTTTCAGTCAATAAAATCTCCTGAGTAGCTAGCTACCTGATTTGTCAGGACTTAATATAACTTTCCCCATTGAAATTCCATGCAATGTTTTAGATGCACTAAAACTTCCAGAAATCACTTTATTTCTTGCCTAAGATAAATTACAGCTGCTTCACAATGAAATACAAAGTATTGCTCTTCTACAAACAATGGCGAAGGAGGTCATCCATCAGAAGAGTATTGTTCTCTTCGTGATAAAAATCGTGTGTGAGCTCAGTAAACCAGAACACAGGGAAAAGAGACTGTAACAAACGCTTGCAATATCTTTTACAAACTTGAAAAGCATTCGCCGATATCGATTTACTGTAGGAAAATTCTTCAAGAAAATTAAGGATAGTAGTCCGTTTTTGCGTCGTAAGAGTCACAGGTTTTGAATATTAAGAAAACAACATAATTAATGTTCATGTTAAGATGATTTCAATAAGAGCAATTGTAATAATCCTGAACTGAAACATATATTGATCAAATAATACTAAAATTCTATATCTAAGTCCAATTATATAAACTTTATTTCACAAATGAATTGTTTCATAAATCTAGCAACATAAATATATTTTCAAATTTAAGTTAAATCTCATTAGTAAATAAAACTCAGACAAAACAATATCATAAGTAAATATGAATATACTTTATAAATTATACTTCTACAATTAGTTCTAAAAATAGTAACTCAGATATTGCATAAATGTTAAAAGTGCATGGAAAATATGCATGCAAAATATTTTTTTAATGCTCTCAATGAAGGTAATTGCAATGCAATGTTCATCAACATTTTAGATATAAGGGCTTGATGTGTATTTCCTTTTATTCATCAATAAATATCCTTATGCTTATTTTATGTCCAGTTGAATAAAGGAATATTCGATCAATATTTATTGCGCATTAGAGCATTTTTCCTTTAAAAGTAACGGTTTTCCATATTTTACTATTCAGTGCTTTAACTCCTTTTCGAATTTATACATTGTTCTGCCTAGATTGATATATTTCTTACATAAAATACAAATAAAAATTGAATAAAATCATACGAATTATAATATAATATGAATACAGTATAGAACACAAAAATGGAAACCTAAGTTCAACTGCTATTTTGGAGTAGATAGTGACATTCTAAATATTTTTGTTACATTATGTTTAGAAAAGACTTGGTAAAAATTTGTTCTCATAAAAAATAGTGATAAAAAGGTATAGTCCACAAAATAGTTTTACAGGTAAAATTTATACAAAAGCTTAAAATTATGTTATAATTTTTCATATCCTGGAACGTGCGTTTAATGATTACTTTAATCATGTTAATAATCAAAACTAATACCACCCTTCATGTGTCTATTAACGTGGTCGCACTGAGTGACTTGGTCGCACTAAATGGCTTGGTCGTACTAAGCGTCGTGTATATGCATGGTCACACTAAATGGCTTGGTCGCAATAACTGACTCTGTTCTGATATATGTATAAATTTCAATTTTTCAAAATTCTATATTTTCCACCCGTAAGGCTTGAAAAAGCAGACAGTGAACACCAAATAAATATACACGCAACGGATAATATTAAGATAGATTATCAGAAAACTAATCACAAGCTTCAATATTATTTTACCGTTGGCAGAATGGTAACGAGTTTCTGGACATTACTTTAAAAAGAGTGCCACCAGGCTTTTCTTCTCCTTATGAGTGTTGATAATGAGAAAAGCTCATCAAGAAGCCTTCGTGATGCCAAACGAACTAAATTAGCTCATATAATTACTATTATTCTGCTCATCAAAGAATTATTTTAGCACAAGATAAATATGAAGTGTTACTGAAAATAGGATAGTGTCAATGAAGTAATTATATGTATTGTGAATTAAGGTTATGCGATTACATTCAACTTTGAAAAAATTACATGAGCAAAAATTTAGATATTTGAGTTTGATGATATCATAAACTTAGATGTGAAATTGTAAATGTCAGCTTGACAATGATTAAATAAAACAACACATATAAAAAATGTTATTACAATTATTGAGTGTTGATTATTAAATCTTCTATATTTAGGGAGAAAATATAAAGCTTATATCACTCATGCTGGCGAAAAAATGGGGGTTGTCCAAAAATGGCCAATATGAGTTATGACTTCTAAAAGGTTGCTAGAACGGCATTCTATACTGCGATGAAAGGTACCTATGTGTAGAGTGAAAATGTACGTCAATGTCAAAAAAAGTGGTGAAATACTGAACGCATTTACAAACTTTAAAAACTATTTTTTCATGAACTGCTTCTCAGATTTATCCCCTTTTTCGACAGCATGATTGAAATGAAATTAAACATTGTTGTGCCTATAATTGTTTCGAAAAGATTCTCATCATATTAAGATGAAATACTGTAATTACTAAATAGTCACTGTGCATTGTGTGCAATATGTGCATCTTCTGATCGCATCAAACTGCCCGGCGTATGCAAATGTTCATAAACCTAATGCTTGCACATTCTCAGTTCTGTGCAATCTGTCATGTACGTGTGTGCATGTGTTATGCAGTATGCTCTCTGCTAACTTTGCAGTCTCTGCATGAGCTCTGATCTCCTCAAACTTTCAGGTTACTGCATATTCACTTGTTTCTGATCTCTGCGTATTCTTTGGTCTCTGCAGATAGGTACTCGATCTGGTCTTAGCTATAAGTAACTAGTCAATACTTTCAATTTAAAAAAATGTGTCTTTGCATAATTATCATAAAATTTAAATTTGATATCAGTAGTATGCAGGTAAATCAGTTATAACGGCCAATCGATGTATAAGTACCTGGAAAAGAGTCCCCAACATTATTCAGCTGGTGATTTAATTTGTTTTTCTTGATTTCTTAAACAGCATTTCAAAGAAACTCTTATGGAGATACTACAATCTAAGAATAAAATTTATTGATTTTGTTTGTAGCAAATTTAATAAATGAATTTGTGTTATATTTCATATAATTATGAATTGCGTGAAAATGCAGCTTTGTATGTTGTTTACAGAACAGACAGTCACAACTCTACAAAATTAAAGAACTTTTTAAATGTATGGGATCAGGAATACTAAATTAATAATATTGAATATATGAAGAAATTAATTTAAGTAATGATTGTCTATTCTAATTCTTCTGAATATAATCAATATATAACCTGATAATTTACAGACTAATCAATTATATGTTAAACCTTATAATTTAAAGTAACCGTTTTTCCCGCGTTGTATGAGATGGTCGTTGTATGTAGAATCGGTCATTCAACCAGTTTCCATTGTAGCTCTATTTTATTTTTATGCATATAAATTCGAAATGAGTTATTAAAAACTGAAAGAAATTCGACGAATACTTCTTTTTCGATGTACGAAGTTTAATTATTAGAAGGCAGTTATTAGCGAGACAATAAAGTACAACTTAATACATAGAGTGCGATTATTCTAGTCGGGATCTTTTTCCCGATAACTTTAGTCATTCACCTTCATTTTAGTTTTAAATGAAAGATCAAAGAATTTCTTTGAATAAAAGCGTATTTTTCAAAATGGAACGAGCCTTAGTTCTATAGAAGGAATTATATTTTCTAATAAATACGAGGTATGACTTGAAGCTATTGTAACTCTTTATGAATATCTCATTTTCCTCAAATTATATTATAAGATAATGGTCTTGAGAGTGCGACTTAGCGTGTATTGCGGTTTTTGTTTCCAGAAACGCTCTGTGGTGAAAATTCAAAGTAACGAATGAATTCAAAGGGTTACAATTCCATCATAGCTTTCGCCTCTTTACTAGAATTGAGCATCCATAATTATTGTGACGTTACCTCATACATAAAAAATACATAAAATGTTCACTATATGCAAGAAATTGTTAATGTTCCATGTATGTAGTGCATAGGTAAGCAGGATTATTAACTGTTCGAAGACCAACTTTTCAGCAACTATTCGAACCTCAAAATTAACTCATTCACGAGGCAAACTACCGACTCCATTGTGAGTTCACTCGGGCACCTCTTTGATATTCTACAATGGCTTACATTCATGAATACACTGGCCTGCTCGATGATACTCTAGTAATCCAATTGTATGCAATGGAATATAGCACTTTGTGAAGGATATTGTGTAGTGCGTGTGCGTGATTTTTAAGTCGCGATTCCATTGACTGCACTTCTGGTATGTAATAATCCTAATTCATCTAACTTGTGGTTTTTATTCGAGTTCCAATTATTTGTATATTTATGTAGTTAATTTCTTTTCCTGCCTAATTCCCAAAAATTATTGAATCATCAATTCTTATGTTGCAATTTCAATTTCTGAACACCATTATAAAAAGCTATATTGCAATATATACTGTATTCAACATTCATACTAAGAAGAACCACTTTTGAATATTTGACTGAAACTTGAAACCATTAATTCTCCTATAGTTTCATTCAATCTATATTAATTTTAATTGAATGGATTACTGGGAATTCGTTTCGTGACTAAGAATCAATGATAAGCATAATATCCTCATTAATATTCAGTCTGAGATAACATCCAAAAGTGCAGAGACTGAAATTGGATTAGCTTCAATCACGTGACGAGTTGATTGGATTCTATTCCAGTGGAGAGTGAGAATCACAATCTGAACTTCATTGGAATATTTCGGTATTAATATGATAGCAAAATATTGTTCTATGCGATATCTATACAGTATAAAGGATTATGTGCGTAAACATTAATTAAGCATAGACAATAAGGTCATTGCATTTCTCCTATCGTTGTTTTCAGTTCGAAGATTGTCTTTGAAGAATTCTGGAAAGTGTTTTCGGAGCCAAGAAGTGGCACCTTGTTTTGCTTCTCCTCTGTCATTAAAAAGAGCTCCTTTGAAGATTTTTTTTTTTAGTTTGGAAAAAAATATAAATGGATTTAAGTTCAGATTATCCTCTTGGTGCAGAAGCTCTTCCTTTTATATCTTTACTTTATGTTAGTTAGTTTAAAACTGCAACATATTTATGGTAACTGCAAAGTGTTTATTATTTTATTTATTATCTTAATAAAACCATGTAGTTTGGTTATTAAAACGAACAATAACTACGCGTAATTTTACTCAAAAACTGCTGAATACAATACCAAAAGGTATATAACACTCATTACAATGTTATGTAATAATCAATTCCTTGTAACTTTGAGTGATAATCTTCTTCGTTCAAATTAAGATGATTACCACTCAAAGATGCAAGAGATCATTTCGGACACCACCAAATTCAAAATAATTAGTAAATAACACTTACACAGAAATTCTTATAGGACCTCTTGCTCAACTTTTGTATTGCATTGTTTTACGATTATATTTTAAATAAAGCATATTTTAGCTAGTCACAACCGCAGCATATGAAACTTTTGCTGCTAGTCTTTGATTTTCACTGATTTGAAAAATATCAAGCCTTTTGAATTCCAGAAGATACCGGCCATTACTTGTTTGAGACATTTTTGAGATTTTGAACTCACATCATTTTCATCAGATGATCTTGAGGAGACATTTTACCAATGATCGATAATGAGGATATATCTCTTCAAACAATCTGTTTATCAAGTCACAACTCATTTTGGACACATCAACTGATGTCTATTAATTATCATAAACACAAAACTTCCTGATTATTGTTTACTTGCTCATGGTATTCAATTAAGTTCTGATAAACCTTGATGTCATCTTATATCCTAATGCTCCTATTCAATCACATAATTAATCGCAAGTAACTTACACCAGTGTAAGAACCAAGTGAAGAATATATGACATGTTTTTACTTTGTTCTAACTGGAAACAGCGTCGAAATAAATACGTGTAAACTTTTATACCTCGCCCGTTGTTAATTTAATTCCAGGTTGAATGTGAACGGAGGGATTCAATTCAACCCATTATGAGATTGGTTACATTTTATTAATGGGTCAATCTAATAGTTATTGACATAGATAATATATATTTGCATTGGCAATAACTGGAAAAATATGAAATTAACAATATGCAGTATATAGATATAGCATTAAGTAGTCCAATAATAAAGAATAAAAACTTTACTCAGGTTCTCCTTTTATGAAAAAAATAGAGACATATTTGCTTGAATTCAATACTTATGTTTAATTTTTAATTATTCAATGAAGGTTTGCTTCTTCTGGCAGGGGGCCTTTAAAAAAATGTACTTTTACCTTTATTTGAGAGTTTTTAGTAATATTTGAAAATGTACGAGTTTCCTTTATTAGTAATTTCACGTGTGACATTTAAATTAATGTATATAATTATCTGAATCTAAGACTTCTCATATTATTTCTTATTTAATCTTTTATTAATAACATTTCAGAGCTTTAATTAATATACTGATAGATTTCCATTGTTCTTCCTTTTAAAGATTCTATAATAATCATAGGATCTGACCAGGAATTGTATAAAGTGTAAGCTTGGTAGCTAATTAATTAATCAATAATTAATCTGCAGTCATAAGGAGATTAATCAGAATGTTTTAATTTCAATTAATATTATCCTTTTTTCTTTATAAAGTCTGATTATTATATTAATGTGTTCATTGATTATGTTGCTATTCAATAAAATGAATTGCAATATATGAACTAGTGTGGAATTTTCGACATGAGCTTAATTAAACGAAAAATGATAATTTTTCATGTTTTTTGATAATAAAAGCTACATTTTATGTTGAGATATGGATACTCAAAATAAAATCATAAATTATTTGTAAATTGGTAATGTAATTTCTCTTTACTCTGTTTAGATATAATTTTTGAGGATGATAATATTGGCATTGCTCCAAAAATACACAAAATGCAATTACTCTTTGCCTGCTCTTGTCTGAAAGATAAGCGAGATTAACGAGCCTATACTTCGTACTGAAATGACTGTTTTAAATTGCAGCTTGAAAATTCTCCATTGAAGTTGCTTTGAACATTGTTTCTAAGCCTATGGTTTTAATATAAAAAAGATATTATTTCCAATAGTGTGAATATTCATTACTTAAAAACAATATTTACTTCAACGCCTCAGTTTAAATAGTCAAAATATCACAGAATGTTTCTCCCAAGCTACGTACCAGGGATACGCAAATACTTATGTAAGTCTTGTACTAATGTTTTCCCTTGCTAGATAACCACTGTAAGTAATGGTCTTATTTATCTAATCTTGAAATGGTTATAGATAGTTAGGACTAATCTTCCTATGGGTTACCTCGGTATAGGCGGGTACTTTATGAATTAAGTTAAAGCGAAGGAACGTTGCTGGATAACCACTGTAAGTAATGGTCTTATTTATCTAATCTTGAAATGGTTATAGATAGTTAGGACTAATCTACCTATGGGTTACCTCGGTATAGGCGGGTACTTTATGAATTAAGTTAAAGCGAAGGAACGTTGTCTTCCTGTGCTTTTCTTAATATTATTTTAAGAATAATTAGGCTATATACACAAATATAACATATATATTTTAATCATTGCTAGAGGGAGAAGCTGAGTTGACTAACTAATTACTTACGCGCAGGTTAAACTCTTGCTTAAACAATTAGATTATTTCAAGTACTTTCTCTAATCAAGTTCTATAGTCTAATTCTAGAGCTAAAGGAATCTCTCACTTTGCGGGTTAAGAATCTTCTTCACACCCACTACGGGCTGAATCTCCAGATCATACTTAGTGTTACTACGACTGGAAACTCACATATATACAAATTCATCACTGCTGTAGCTTGTGTCGTAATAGATGTAGACGGCATTAATAGGCTTTACAAGTTGCTGACTAAATATGATTGTAACGAGCTGTTAGGTTTAATGGAAAGTTCCACTTTGCTTTAATAGCTTATTACAACATATATCAGATATTATAGTCATCCAGGTAATCGATTTTGAGAAAAATATAATGTAAAGGACCGACCTTAAAACAAATAGAAAAAACAAAACTATATCGTAAAGTTGCATCACGTCATCTAGTAGATCTGTATTCGCTACTGAAATTATAAGTTATATATCTTCAACATTTTTTTTATCTTGCAGATACAAGTAATGTGTGAATAATTTAATGAATGTAGTATTTTTTGATTTAAGGTGCTCATGTATAATTCTTATTATTAATTCATGCTTAAAGTTTCTTTTGATTTCCTTTGAATGAAGATAGCACACACGATTGTACATTGTTTCATTTGTCATTATCCACTTTCACTGCACTGAATGTGCCTTCTAAATATTTGGTGTTTCACATATACGAGGTTAAAAAGAGTATGCCGCGTAACGTCACTCACTTCTCTTAGACAAATATATAGTAATTTCAAGCGAGAGTACTATTGCAACTATTTATATCACAAAACCGGTTACGATGTGCAGTTTTACAGCAAATAGCTTGTTTACATAAAATAGTATTGCATGAAACTTGTTTCTACGCTGTTGCACGTATCCACATTTATCTATTTTGAGCGCTTCTGCAATCAAACTTCAATCGAAACTGTAGTAACAGAGTGCTTTTTTTACCATTATGTCATGGCTATGCTGATTGGTTGGGGGAGTTGGTCATGATACTCCTATAGAAGAGTACGAAATACACGAATGTTTATGCAATGTTAAACATTGTATTAAACACTAAAATTTAAAACAATTTGGTGTTTCAATATTTTTATCATCATGTAATTAAAAGAAATTCGCTTTCGATTTAAATACCCAATAACTTCGTCGTTTGAGTCAACGTTATATTTTATATAATTGTAATTTTATTCTATAATTTTCCTCAATATGCACGTAAGAACTGTACCAGAATACTATTTATTCAACATCCATCCTGAACATGTTATACAATGAATAATTATTGACTTGCAAGTGCATTATTCAGTTAATGCGATTACAGTTGTGTATGCAATAGAAAAACTTGACAGTTATGCAATGAGAATGAATTGCATAGTGTAGGTGAGGATAACCTGTTCATTTTTTAAAGTATAATTTAATTTAATTTCAGTTTTTACTGATTCAATTGCATTTAATTACAATATAATTGAATATAGGTTTGACAAAAAAAATAGAAGCACCTAACATTTTGACATCGTACTCATTCAACATACAGTGTGGGCCACAAAAATGTTTCCGCTTTTTCAAATACTTGTAAATCTTTTGCCAAATGACGAAAAACTGTATCTTGGTCTCTTTTTCTCTGCCTCTTCTTGTTCTATTAACAAGTAAAAACATTTGGGGGTGATTATTTTTGTCATTGCGCTAAGGTTATTCTTAGAGCTAACTCTGTGATTTTACTTACTAAAAGGCGGTGAATAAAATGAATACAAATTATAATGGTGGACATTTTAATACAGGGTGCTTACACTTCTTCCTTACAAACTATTTGGAAATAGAACAACTTCAGTGACATTTTGATCTCATTGAAGTTTTCACTCAGAATATTCGTTCTTCGCTTGTTCATTGCATAACACAGCGAAAAAAGCTCTTCTTAAAATATGTGTTCACACTTGCGTTTTTTTTTTATCGCTAATAGAAAAATCACATTAAATTTTTACTTCAGCGATGAAAAAACGCAAGGCTAAAAACACTTCAAGTAGAGCTTTTTTCCGCACTTCTAAAAATGCAATTTTGTTGAACACTTTTTCAGTTATTTGAATAACAAGATGATAAATAAATAAACGCCGTGTAAAATATAACATCCGAAAATTTGCGAAAGTAAATATCAGCTTTAAAAAAAAAATAATAAGTAAAGTTTTCTATAAAATACAAGCTACTGTACATTCGAGAATGAACTGCACGTATTTAGGAACTTGAAAATGCGCGACAATATCGAGATTGTTGAACTTTTTCATGATCCTAAAAATACGCAGCGCATTTTCAAGATTGTGTAAAATCTGCAAATTGCGAGGAACATATGTATTATCATTATTTATAAATATGGAAATCAGATAGAATTTTTATACAATTTGTATGGAATTTTACTTGGATGGTTGAGGTATTGAATTTGGTTTGAGTCACCATGAAAATAATTAGTACATTGAATCCTATCAATAAGTACGTAGTAACTACTATGCTCGCATGTAATGTTTTTACCTTTTCATGTTATCTCGGAAATGATATATTAAGGTATCAAGTAAAAGTCATTCCTCCCAGTCATTCCTCCAGTCATTCATCTGAAGAATGCAATTCCCTGAACATTTGCCCTGCCTCGGGACTGAGGAGAAATTCGTCAGGGAGAAATCCTCAGAATAATACATCAGCAAATTAAAGAGGGCCTCAGGGAGTACGTACGGTCCCTATATTGTTGTCAAATTCTTAAGGAAAATAGGTTTAATCTCTGAATAGTTATATAAGGACGACAGAAGAGTCTTGTAATAGTCAACTTGGAATTGAATGCAATGTGAGAGCATATAAAATATTCATTCATTTATTTATTGGAATATTACGTACCGTGATTTTTTGGAATTTCTGAAATTAAAATATTAAAACTTAATTATGACCACAGGTTTACTGAACGATAAAAGGTAAATATAATCATATTAAAAATCAAAATATAGATTTGGTAAGGAAGTTGTGTGTTTAGAAGGTTTATGCAAGATATAACTATGAAAAAATTAATTTCAAACATCGATAATTATTTGATTCTGAATGAACAATTTAATGGCATAAATAGTTAGGTTATATAATTATTTATGCTGTAATATCCTTCTATCACATAACCAAACATGACAATATTCATTTACTGAACAACTCTCAAATGATTTTCCAATAAATCGAACGAATATTTTATGCAACACAAATCACAAAATCAATGGGGGTAAGAATATACTAATTAATTTATTCCTAATGAATTGACGTTGAAGATATCAAATTATATTTTTTTGCTACTGTACAAATAAATTTGACGTAGTTTGCCCGCATCTCCTCAGTCTGCAATCAAGATTCTAATGACGAAAGTTAGATTACTCGGGAGACAAATGTTTCACTTAAGTTTACTCTGAAAACTTACTTTGGATGTGCTGTACCATTAAAAATCCTCTTTATACCTAAAGGCATCAGTGTTCCCCTGAGTTTCCTAGGATATAAAAATTGCTCACATTTTACTGGCTATAATAGTTATATAATAGTTACATCATATATAACAATATTTTGAATATAACAACAATTTCAATTTTACTCGTTAACAAATAATTATTATTTGGACAAATATTATCAAGATGCAGTTTAACCGTTTATTAAAAATAATTATTTCTACTTCTTCCCTTTGTGCTGTAAAGTAAGTGCTAAACTAATTATCTACGATCGCTAAACTAGCTACTATATTAATTTGTGAGTGACTGATAATGCAATGGGTACATAATAAAAATATAAAATCTATTCATTTTAAACATCAATATTAATAGAAACACGCAATAGAAACAATAATTTATTTTAAACACGAGTAATGAAGTAACCTTATCAAATCACTGTGAATAGTCAAATCCACTAATTCATTATCTTCTTCTCTTTCTTATTTATATACAAATCCACCAAATTTTTATTCTGTGATAAACTTCAGTTTTCATGCCGATAGTCCATTTTGTCACAGCAACAAATAAATTTTCCTTAGTTTCGAAAGTTTGTTCGAAGAATTGCAAATAATCTAAATCAGTTTGCAGATCCGAACAAACTTAGGTATTTTAACTTAGAGATTTCGAAATGTATTGTTCTTTGTGTAATCAAATCTGAGTTTAAAATGAGCCTGATATACTTTTGCAATGACGAGAGTTTTATATAGTAAGTCTTATATAGTAAATTTTATATAGTTAGTTTAATATAGTAAGTTTAATATAGTTATATATAGCAGCACGTATAATATTAATTTGCAACTATTGTAGAATTCATACATCTATATTATATACATTTTTCACAAAATATAAATATGGGTAATGGAATATGGTAGCTAGTACTCATACACTCATTGTACTCGAAAAGTGGGGAAATACAATAATCAAGAGTAACCCTAACCATTAACGAATCTAATTATTTAAAAATTTATGAGTGACCCATCATGACCCCTACTATAAACACGCACTTTCCGAGTACTGTGATGCTCTACTTATTAGACAAATGTATTTAGGTATGCAAATTCATTAGGAAACAAGTTAGTCACTTTTAGATGTTTGTAACGAATTAATGATACACAAAAAGTTACACAAAATAAATGATTTCCACGAGGATTAAATTTTCTCAGTCCACAAAATATATAAAGTGTTATTGAATTATGAAAATATTTTAGATAAATTAATGACTAAACCGTGTTACATAAAATGGGAAATTTAATTTTTTTTGGTTGGGATATTTCAAATACAATTTCAATATGATTTTGAACGTCATACAATAAAACTGAAGTACTTCATATTAATGAAGCTCATATTATTGTTTTTCGAATTGGCTGTCCAAACTTAGTGAAATAAATAAAGTATATTTGAGAACAATTTAACATTGTACCAATTATCTCACCAAACTTAATTTTATCTTCAAAAGCTGTGAAATTATTCCCAGCCCTTTCATTTATCGATATAATAACAATATGATTTCGATATCCATGAACGTATAAAATACTTGTATTACACATCAATGCAAAATAGTTATACTGTTGCAATTCTGAATAATGCAATGAATTTTGCTTATAATTAACTGACAATTAATAAAGTATCACCAAGCTGAAGAACCATTCATTTTCAGATCTATTGTGAATTCAGTTCAGAACTAGCGACATATTCTAATTCCAGATGTAGCTCTAATGGTACGAAGTCATGAATAATGCAAACATGCTCACCAACATCACTTATGTGCGATACAACTTAAGGAAAATTTAGTGTAAACTGATTATTAATTAGAAAGAGAGAGAAAATGTGAGTGTTATAATTAATGTCGGTCTACATTTTAAAATCTTGTATGATTGATAAATTTTTTTTCATCAATTGGTTCGGAAGAATTTACAGTAAACTAGTTTATTAATATTTCTATAGTCGTTCATATGTACTAAAGCTAACACAATTAACAAGCGAAAAATTGACAGAAATGTTAAAACGAGTCATTATTATTTGTCCAAGTTTGTTTTTGATTGAAATGTACATAGATAATAAAATGACTATGTCGAACAAGACAGTTCCATCTTCCTGTTGAAAGAAATAAGTCTGAGGGATTTGAGTGGACACTCTAAGCTGAAGAGATCAAAGTCTTTCCTTGGGGTTGCTCGAAACTTCCTGAGGAAAACAAATCCATTTTTCAATGAATTGCAGTTGAATTAATTAATAACATTTTTGATGACGACTTTCATTCTCAATTAATTGAGAAAAGCTGCATTAGTATATCGATGAAGTAACTACCATGATAAATAATGTATTCTCAATTCAAATCAGTTGGGTAATAATCGTGCAAAAAAAAAGAAATATTTCACTTTTCTGATCACTTGGGTTGTGACAATTTGCGTTTAAAATCATAGATCTTAAGAATATCATAGACGGAACGAAATGAAATGGTATTGAATACTATGTACTGCTGGTGTAGAACCATTCAATACTCTATAATTCACTTCATCTATAATAATTTCAGGATCTATGATTATAAACGCATATTGTCACAACCCTACTGATCACTCAGGTTAATTATTTTATTTGTCAAATTACTTTAGGGCAATTTTTTCAATCAAATAAATTATAATTCGCTTAATATATATATATATTTTGTATGATTGATTGATCTCGATCTATTTTTACCATACGCACTCAATAAAAACATTTTTGTAAGTTAAATAATAAAATTGAAGTTTTGAAAATGAGGAAAAATAGAATTATCCAATTACTTTTGTGTATATCATTTCGTTCAATTAAAAATAAACCGTAACCGAAATTTCACTTTACAATCAATTTGCATCAAATTTAACATGGCAACATTTAACTTTGATGAATCAATTACTTGATCGGAATAATTTACAACATTTGATATGTTTTAGGAAACAAATGTTTTTCTTTTCTAAAAACAATACAGTTCAATATGGTTGTAGGAATTTTCAGTCCTGAAAATTTCGGTCTCAGTTTGTTGATAAAGAGCAATAATAGAAAAAGTTGAAATTATGAGTACTAAAATGTGTAGTTAATTAATTAGAAGCGGTTAACATCATTAACTGTAGTTAAATGATACGTAACATTAATAATTTTATCATGTTTTGACATTTATTTAACATGGGTTTTGAGCGTAAAATTCAGTCTCGGAATATTCGGTCTCAGGTATAAATAAAACTTATGAATTAGATGTATCGGGGGGCATGCCACCCCGAAACCCCCTGCCAGATCACTAAACAATCATAAAGTATGCAGTAAAACAAACTAGTGGATACAGCATACCACATAACGGTCAATTCATGTTGAGAGGTCATTTACAATTCTGAGACTGAAATTTCCAAGATCCAAATTTCATGACCGAAAATATTGATTCCGAGACTGAAATTTCCGGCCGCCGTTCAATATTGTATATCAGAAAATTTATTATCTGATTTTTTTTAAAGTCAAAATGACGTACGACCATAGACTTGAATGGGAGGGAATTTATTAGAATTTCTAGCACCTCCTGGACATTATGCAAATTGAATGGAAATTTGAGCAATTGCTATTGCTTAATGGAGTGAAAATATTCTCTCGAATACGATGAGGAAATATCGGCAGAAGATGGAATGATGTGATTTTATTTATTCCAGCTATCTATAAATTTTTAATCTTATTCTCAAGATCTAATACCAATATTATTAGGTAACTAGTGTAACACTGTACATTTCTGTTAAAAATTACAGATTTTCAATAATAATTTTTTACCTGTTATTATTTAGGTTACTTTTAGTAAATTAGTAAATTCAATTTTTTTTGCATAGATTGGTATATTTCATGGATAAAATACATTTAAAAATTTGAGAAAAAACATATAAAGTAACATTCTTCATGTATAATACCTGTCGTGTATAAGCTAGTGTATTACCCTTCAAAAATGACAGGACCATCATTTTTTGTTAACCATTACTTTTCTTCTTATCTCACTTTTTCTTTTTTTCAGAATTTTCAATGTTTTTCTGTTTTCCTTTCTTCTGCATTGCAGATTTTGCGGGTTTTTTGCTCTCCGGATTTTCGGTTTCTGGGATTTTCGGTTTCCCAGGTTTTTGATTTACCTCATTTCTAAATTTCTGGAATTTACGTTTTCTAAATTTATCTTTTTCCAGATTTTTTGGTTTTCTATGTTGTCTGTTTATAGGATTTTCGCATTCTCGGATTTTCTTTATTTATGATTATCAGAATTTCCGGTATTTCTGTTTTCCGAATTTTCTATTTTCAAGAATTTCGTTTTCCAGGTTTCGTTTTGTACTGGATTTTTGGTTTTCTGAAATTTAGTTGTTTCTATTTTTTATCTACAAAAACGATGTCTTCTTAATATTCTGCTATTCTGTTTTCCGATTTTTTTCTATTTTTTTTTTTCTTTGATTTTTCTGCATTTTCAGATTTTAAGGGTCTTCTTATTTCTCTATTTTATTGTTTTTACAAAACATCTTTATAGAAGGATTTATTCCAATCAATATTTAGCATCAGGGAGTGATTTATGAATATTTTTAAAAAGCTATGTACAACATTGATATCTAACATTGATTAGCATGAACATTTATTACATAAACTGTAATGTAATTATTGTAAGATGTAAAAAATGTTCATGATACAAATATTTAGTTGTAGCTATTCCATAGGTATTATATCACTAGATGAGAACATTATATCATACTACATTGTCTTCTAACATCATATAATGAAAACTTAAGGTTAATCCTTTATTATATCCCACGAGTTTCAATTCATTTATATGTATTATAGTCCTCTCTGATGACAAGAAAAATTGCAACTGCACTATAACTTTTAAAGAGTTTTCTCTCTGGAGATTTTAGCCTCAACACAAATTAACGCAGCAGTTCATCTCCAAACAAATAAAATAAATCTGCAGACTTGCTGCCATTGACTGAAGTTAGGACACCCTTTGGAACTTATTTCTCCGTACAGAGATTTACAAGATCCACTTTGTGTGTGAAGATTTGATAAATTGAATTAGATTTATATTCTATTCATATTCAACAAAATAATAATGACTGGTGTGCGATACATTTTCGATAACTTTAAGGAATATTAGCAAGTAACTCTATTGATTTAATAATTTAATGAACATTACAATATATTAAACTAAATATGAGGAGTTTCAAATTAATTTAATTAATATAGATAGAACTTCTTTCAATAGGATATTTATATTTACGAGTATGTACCTATGTATATAATAGTTGAATTAATATTTCTTTCTATTAACTAGATAATTATTTCTCCTTAGAAAATTGCTCATGAAGCCATAGACGGAAGTTATGCAAGTTGTATGAAGATCTCTACCTGAATTTTAAATAGCTTATGTTTCATACTTTCCGTGTGATTTCTTTAAATCCTTTTAATACAAAAGGATTCTGCAAACCACTACGAAGTTCTCGATCATGATTTCTCGCTAGCTTTCTAGGAAGAATTTAATCCTCGGAGTTCCCGAAGGAATTGCTTTTGAAGCCGATGAAAAATGAACCCTACGAAGTAAATTTCACTGCACGTCTTCTTTATAAAGCCATACCTGAAATGATGCACATAAGAACCAAAGCAGATTCAATTTACTATGATAATTGAGGGATGAATATCACGGAAATCTCGAAGTTTATGTTGAGTGCTTTCTATGAAACAGGAGGAGGAAGTTCTTTGTATTCCTACAAGAAAAGCATTATTGAAATATGATTTATATTCATAATTAATTACTAATTATGCGTTTTCACATGAGGAAGTTCATGGCTAGTAACTCCCGAACCACAGGTGCAATCAGCGTAAAACTTGGTAACTTTTTAAAGAAGACATCTAAAACTTTCCCCTTCAGCCCAAATTCTGCAAAAAAAAAAGAGAGTGCTTTAATATCTTAATTGAATTTCATTCAAGAAGAAGATTTTAACAAATATTTTCCCATTTAAATATTTTTTGAATAAAAACTATGAAATCTTATGCATACATAAAATATAGCTATATGAAATTCAACTTAGATTAATGAAACAATACTGATAGCATAATAGTTTTGAAGATACAAGCTAGAAAACTTTTTGAAATGATTGTATCAAAATTCACTAATAACATTCATGAAAATCCTTCAGGAACATAATCGGAGAAATAATCAGCTAAATTAGATAAATTATTATTCTGGGTGCACAAGAAGAAGATAATTTTAAATGAGTTTTATTTGCAAAACGCCTAATAACGTAAATAGGGTGCATTATACTATAAAAATGGAATAGGTTGAAATATATTGTTCTTCTTATGGCCAAAACACCACCCAGAACATGAAACTGTAGATTAAAAGATAGGAGAAATTTATTATAGAATATAGAAGAAATTTATTATAGAAAAATAGAAGAAATTTAATATAGGATGATATAAGGTACATTTAATATAAGTGATTTTAAATAGATTTGGTTTAAATAGATTTGATTTTAGTATAGTTCAAATTTTAATAAAGTTCAAATTTCAACAAAGGTTTTAACATTAGTATAATGGAAATATGGTCACAATAAATTACCAATGGGCAAAGAAGAGAATAGAGGACATAGTAGCTACCGCATTTTACTGCCACCACCCTAGAGTCCTTGCAGCACATATACACCGTAATAATTTATAAATGTTAATTTGAGTCAATTTTAATTTAAAGTAAATATCCTAGTTTCAAGTATATAATTTGTATCGGATCTTTTACTGAATTCTTTCTTATTTAAATTTTAACTTTAAAGGTGCTAGTGCTTATGATTAGTTAGTGTTTGTTAAAACCTTAGCATTTACCTTTAGCTCCCCATGAAAGTGTATCTTCCAAGTAGCATATGATCAAATCCTCCTCCTCCTCACCCCGGGTCCAGGGACTTCCTTATCTAGTCATCATTGTGCGATGCACTAGTTCAAAATTGCAGACATTTGACGCATGTTGATAACAATTTTAAGTGATGACTTTAGGTAAATAGGGTAGAGCTTTTAGATTTAGAGTTTATAGATTGAGATGTTTGTTGGGTGACATCTAGAGAACATCTGGTAAACGAAGAGTTTCCACAAAAAATGGTTTTCTATATAAACGTCTTAAAATGGCTCCTTTTATCTATATAAAGTGTCAAAATATTGATAGTCAGAGGCTAACCTAAAGCACAAAAATACATAGCTAGGTCCTACTTTTACTATTTTTCAAAATGAATGGACGTAATATTTCACAAAGTAAACGAATCAAATTGGTTTAGATATAAATTTCAAGGTTGTTAGCTTATTTGGGAGGGGTAACTACTATCTGCTCAGTGTTATGCATCTATGGTCATGAATTTGAACAAGAATTGGAGAAAATATCGGGATAGTATTGGGACATGTCTGGGATAACAATATTGGTTTAACTGTGATATCCCATTGTTGGGACAATATTTCTCCCAAGTACCCAAGCAAGTCCCTATGACACAACCTGGTCCCAATCATGTCCCAAGAAAGTAATGCTGCCTGGGTAAAATACTGTTGCCACCAGCTAATATACGTAGATCCATTGTCATATGTAAATGGCCATTAGCACTCTCTTGTTCATGTCCTTCAAGAATCATAAGCAATGTTAGAGTATATTCATTAACATGTTTTATTCATGTGGTATTTTGTGAATGTTATCAATAAAGATTATTATTATTCAACATAGGATTTGATCATTTAACCATTGTGAACTTGTTAAGATTTAAATACTTACATCTCACAATGTACCAAATTTTAGAAAATATTAATTTGTCGTGTCCAGACAATTCGTCGTGGGGTTAAATCGTCGCGGACAATACGTCGCGGACAATTCGTTGCGGACAATTCGTCGACGACAATTCGTTGCGGACAATTCGTCGCGGACAATTCGTTGCATACAGTTTTCTATATTTTTTCTATATTCATATGTATATTTTTAACTCAAATTCAACACGATTTTATATCATTTTTTATAATTCTTCAAATTAAATCCAGATATTTTGAGTTGGTTTGATCTGAGGTTTTAACATTTATATAAATTACTCGTATTGTTGATACCAAGTCTTGATATTATTTAATTATTTAGTGGTTTTTATTTATTTCAAATGTTTAATAATTTATTTCGAAATATGGAATAAGTATTTCAAAATAATGGAAGATTACTTATTCATTAGAAAAATCTTTTGTATTGTAGATACCAAGTTTTGTACTTATTGTATCATTTATTAAATTGAAGATTTGAAAGAAATGGAAAACATGGTGAAATTAAATATGAAACAAATTAATAGAATGAAATACGACAAAAGGGAAAATATGGCGACGAATTATCGACGACGAATTGCCCGCTATGAATTTTCCACGACGAATTGTCCGTTTATGAACATCATAAATACTAATATGTTTTCCATATAGATACTTTTTATATGGAAAAAATCAGAAGATTGAAATGTCTGGCTTTGATAACCTCGGTTGCAATGTTTATGGGGACGGCATTGGTAATGATGTAACGACGTTGGGGCAATGTTGCTCTGAGAATAAATGTTACTTGTGACGGTTTAAAAAAAGCCAATTTCAGTCAATTATCAATTCATGATATATCTTAAAGTTGAGGCTCACAATATTTTGTTCAAGGACTTCCTAATAGAATGACTAGCTTGTATCTACTGGGGAAAATAATCTAATCGGTTGTCAGTAGAATCTTTACGATATAATTTTTTTTTCATTTTGCAGATTAATATATTGAAAATTTTATATCCAATTTAAAATTCCAAGAAAGTATATCCATAATCAAAGACCAACCATTATTAAATATATTCTTTCAGTATTATCTAAATTGTTTGATATTTTTGATATCATAATAAACTTGGTTTCACTAACGTAGTTCTATATATCATATTTCGAATTGATATACATTCATGCATGCTTAGAATTTCTCGAAATGACAGCAATATTACGACAATTACTAATGAAAGCTTCACTCGAGCAAATGTTTATAATGACGTGCAAATTGTGCAATAATCATAATATAGATATGACGTGTAATTGTAATCTATATTTATTTGCGAGTTACTAGAACAACCCCACTATATAGAAATATTAGAGTATCCACATATACAAAATATATGTGTAGAAATGCTCATAATATCAGTATATTACCATTTATCACCTTCGTCTTTGCCTAATCATGTGTAGTTATGTGATAAATTTAAAGCTATGAAAAAACAAATTCTAAATCAGTTTACCTTTTAAGTTAAACTGCTTCTCAATGAGCGCTAGTTTGCACAAACCATTGGCTAGGTTAATATTGATAACTCCTTCACCTAACAAATGTAAGAGTACGGACTTCATTTACGCGATTGACATCTAAAGGGGACAGTCACGGGTAAAATCGAATTTCTTTACTTGTTTTCTTTTATGGGTTTTTTATGAAAACATACGTATTATAGTTTTAATAGGAAGACTCTCATTAATTTGTATGTCAATCTGACCCTACGCTGAAGGGAGTTATTGAGGCTGAGGAAGAGGGTGAGATGGGCGGGGGGGAAGTTGGGTTGGGTGAGCCCTCACGAATTATAGAAAGGGAAGAAGTTAAGTACAATTATACATTTTTCCATTCATTTAAACATATAAAAACGATTTTACTCTATATTTTTCATGAAAAAAAAAATTTGAAAAGGCAAAAAAAAATCATCATTTTGGTCTCTCCTGAACAGTTGCATTTTTCAATTTCTAAACTCAATAACTCAAGTTAGAAGTGACGTAGAGACAAATGATAAATTGATGAGTGATCATCAATGTGTTGGTATCATGTGTTATGGTTTGTTTATTCGATTTAATGAACTCATTTTTTTATATATTGAGTTCCATGAAAATTAATTAATTTTCTTTTTTCTCTAAATATCTCATTAATGAGTCTTACGGCCATTTTATGTAAAAAAAATCCCAGGTATTCTATTTTTGAAAACTGCATCTCTTCTAGTTTTTGAGTTATTGAATTTTCTATAAACCCCACTTTTTGGGGGTTTTGGGGGATGGGGGAGCAAGAAAGAGGGTCGCAAAAAAATCTAAAATGAAAGTTTGTTCATAAGACATGATACAAACATGTGAGAAGTTTTAAAATGATGCCGTCACCTATAGTCCCTTAAGAATTCTCTGTTTCTGATGCTGACACGAAGTTGTCTAACATTCATCCCATGGCAATAAGAAGGAAGTAATGGAGTTAATGTTCTATCCATTAGCAAATGGTTATATATTGTCTAAACTAAATTCAATTAAACAGATTATTAGAATGTGAATTCCAGGAAATGCTTAATCGAATGAATGAATTAGTTAATAAAATTGATTTCTATTAACACCAATTGGACTGACAAAATTTAAGAGGATTCTTTACACAATGATATTTACGAAACCTGCGGCTTGAATTACATGATTTTTTGTCAGTTAATAGATTTTATCATATTGATGTAATGGGCAAAATTTTATTTACTCAAGATTGATGGGAAAAGTGTTATTATATTGAATGGATTCGGTTTGTCGAGTTTAAACTCCTCAGCCAGTCTTAAGGGGTAAATGTATTTATTAACTTGTGAATGACCTGCAACATGTATGATAATTTAAAATTTATTGCATTCATTAGAACCTTTCTGTCTCTGTTTTATTACTGTTTCAATGCAATTCTTGCCATTCTACTATGAATGGAAATAAAAAACTTGAACTATGTATAACGAATGGAGGTCAAATTTTATGCCAAAGTCATGTTAACAATATAGAATATACTTACGTGAATTCATTCTTAAAATCAAAAATAGTTAATTTTGATCTTATGGAATGAGAGGCTATGTATATTTTACCATTGCGCACAGTTTTAGGTCCTAGTCTAGGATTATGAATACCATGCAGTGGTGAATCCGATACAAAAAGTATCCATTCACAATTGAATTTACAGAAGTCGATGAGATTAGCAAGCAGTAGTGAGATTATAACGCCCAGGCATGTTCTAGGCCAAAAAACTTTTTTTGATTGATCAATATTAGATAACTTTTTCAATTTAGAGTATGTTGAAAAAATCCTTTTTTTAAGTCAAATATCATTTGAGAAGAACTTTTGAGTTGTTAAAAATTTCAAATCATTGTAATTATTTAAAGAAGGTTTGCTTCTTCTGGCAGGGGGTCTTTGAAAAAAAAAATTATATGATAAGTAAATATTTACATAACAACTACATCCCATCTGGTAAGGCAGTCAATATATAAAATTTAGTAGAGTTCTGTTCAAATAAAGTTGACAACATTTACCTTTTCCAATAAGTAAATTGAATATCTAGCTTCCCCCATGCAGCTGTTAAGTTATGTAGATAATTTGATGTTTTGTATTCAGAATATGAGCAGCTCTGAAGGAAATTACGCTGGATAAACACTGCAGTGAGAGGGAGTAGCTTTGAACTCAAAACAACAGCTGTGAGTAAAGCTTGTACTTACTAATATTTTATGGCTGGTAGTACTTCAATAGAAGCAATGGGTTTACTTATTTTGTTTGTTATTAACAAATATCTTCACTCGTTCCTAAATTTTTCAAAAAGGAAATCAAAATCAATTGGTGAATTATACGTACTATGCATTTGCAAAATATAAATCAATTCATTTAATAAGTAGAATTGGTATTAGATTATCAATGCTCGATGAATGAACAATTGCAATTTGCCGAGTAATCGTAAAAAGAACATTCATCTAGTAATTCATAATTCAATGCCATGCTAAACCCAATCGGATCAAAAAATTATCATTCCGCCTGAACAATGTTTAGATGTGCCTTTTTGATTATTTCACCGAGAATTGTATAATGTTTCGTCAAAAAGTCTAAAAGTCAAAGCGGCAAAACAGTCTACGGCAAATGCATCATATATTTGACTAAATAGCTAGTCTACAGTAAATAGGCTACATCAAATATTTAAGTAGCCGCTAATCAGTCTACGGTAAATACTTCAAATATTTAAGAAGCAGCCAAATAGTCTACGGTGAATACTTCAAATATTTGAGTAGCAGCCAAATAGTCTACGGTGAATACTTCAAATATTTGAGTAGTTGCAAAACAGTCTACGGTAAATACTTCAAATATTTGAGTAGTTGCAAAACAGTCTACAGTGAATACTTCAAATATTTAAGTAGTTGCAAAACAGTCTACGGTAAATACTTCAAATATTTGAGTAGCAGCCAAATAGTCTACGGTGGATATGCATCCAATATTTGAATTCCTGTCAAATTATCTACGGTAAATAGATAAATAATTATTTGACTAAATGGTAACTAGTATGGAATAAAGTATATATCAACTAGTTATTCGTAATTAATTTTACCGAAAAGTCGAGATATAATTGAACAATAATTGTTAATTAGTCATATCGAAAGACTAAAAACCTTATTACTGTTGTCTTTCATTACAATTTATATATAATAGTGATAATACAGATCGAATATTATTATAAGTCCAATCAAGACCTAATCATAACACAAATAGAAAATATATTTCAAATATTCATATTCATGAATACATAATGAACTTGAAATGTTTCACAAGAAATCACAATGATGTGAAAGTGATATTATGTGATACATTTAACATAATAACGCTTAGATTAATAATTTTGATCATAATCTTATTTTCATAATTCATAAATTATAATTTTTCATTGTTTCATTCGACATGAAAGATGAATTAATTTGCAGTTTTACGTATTTTTCAATTAAATATTTAATAAAACAGATATCTAATTTAATAAAGTAATTGCGTAATACAAAAAGACAATTTATGTATTCATTGACAACGTTGGTGGAACACTGCAGATTATTAAACAGTTCAAAATTTGAAATTCCTTAAAATCTTCAAATATTTTATTGGATGCTTATTGATCATTATATTATTCATATCATGAATTGAGCGTTCCTTTTTTCTGAATGAGCTCTATTCTGTCAATGGAAGCTGCTTTGGGGCAACAAGGAATCCCATCTAAATTTCTTTATTCAATCCAAACTTTCTTTACGAGTATTGAAATTCCTCTCATTTTTTTTAATGTGAATAGTTGAATAGCTTTCAATCTTCGTCCCGAATTCGCATTCATATACTCTGTTCAGGAAACTATTCATAAATTACAGTTCCAACTTTTGATGTCCAATTACACATTGAACATTATAGATGTTTGATTCGTAATTAAATGCAGGGTGAGTCATTATAGTGTCCACATTTGGAAACTTCAATAACTTCTTTAATATTGGTTTGGTTTGAATTCCATTGGTTTTATATTCGACTTTAAGATTTTATTATCAGGGTTTATATTTCACCTGATTTACAGATTATATTCCAATTCGGCAGCCATTGTTTGAAGAAATGAATGAATTCATATCGTTATGCAACATTTACAATGTCACTTATGCAAATTACTGATGGATTCTGTTCTTCAACTAATTCATATCCCAAGCTTGAGTACGATAAACTTTACTATTGTGATGCTCATGGAACTAAATCTCAAGGTGTAAGATCAGGTGTTATTGGTGGCCACTTAATGATCATGAAATAATGCTGAACCTGGTACATGACAGACGTGTGGTGTCATGAGTAGCTCTGACTCACATTTTGTGACTAGTGTCTTGAATGTGTTATTCTAATTTTGCACATTACACTGTTGGAGCTATATATCGATATCCTGAAAACAAGACTTTGTTTTTGTTGGTGGACACAGTGTTTTGTGTAGTTTGGCGGTCTACAACCTTTAAACCTGTGTACGTACGCCTTTTAAGTGTTTTATCCAAGAATTAGTCTACCTGTAAATTTTGTTGAACCACATTATGCCGGACTATCGGGATAGAACCCCAGCTTCCCAAAGTAATCCAGCACAGTCTTCGCAAAAAACAGAAGATGTAGGTCACTACTTTAATCTGATGTCTCAGAAAATTGATGATCTCATCAAGAGAATTGACGCGAGAGATGAACTTATTAACAAGCTACAAGTTGAGAATGCTAATTTGAAGACTGATGTCAAGCGCTTGGAGAATCGACTGGAAGAGATCGAGGCAAATCAACGTCGCGGTGACATTATTATATCTGGAGACCTTGTTTGCAAAATTCTTCCAAGTGAGGACACGCGCCAAGGTGTGATCAGGCTGTTGCGCGATTCATTGAAGTACGAGCTGCCGCTGGACGATATATTAACGGCAAATCGCCTTGGTAGCAAGCCTGCAACGCAGTCACCCGACAGGAGGAGAACATTAGTTAACCTGAACAATTATGAACGAAAAAGAGATCTGCTCCTTTCATGTCGTAAGTCAAAACCAGTTGGACTCTATATAAACGACAATCTCACACAGTATAGATCGGATATTTTTTATGCTCTTCGTATGGTCAAGAGAAGATGCCCGAACAGGATCACTGGTTGTGGTTCGTACGATGGGAGGGTGTATGTATGGATCAAGCCTGTTGATCCAAATGGAAGAAACCAAAAGCTTCATGTCAACAACTTCTCTATATTTGAAAAGCTCTGCAGAGATGATCTCGATATTGATCCTACTGAATTCACCAAAGATAGAATTTGACTTCCTCTGAGCGTTTCCCATAATTATATTGTCTACTATTATGACACTTTTCCTATGTATTTGTGTGTTTTTCCTCTATGTGTGTTAAATTTATGTTTTCTATCATATTCCTGTCTTTTGCTATATAAAATAGAATTATGCACACATGACTGTGTAAGAACCTCTTTAGATTTCTCTAACTGTGATACTTATACATATGTGTGCATGTCACTTTCATGTTTTACCTAACTTGAAGTGTGTAGGCACACATATCCTATTGCGATATGTGATGACCTGCACTTGTGGTATTATAATTACAGCTAATCACAACCGGGCCAAGCATAAGTATATAAGTTTATACTTATTGACTTGGTATATGTGTTGTGCAGAGATAAATAGTCTATTTTCTTATAGATGTATACCATTTGTGTACGTATTTCATTGTGTGGATTTGATGCATGAGTGTGTGTGTGTATTTTTCTCTGTGTGTGCACGTACATGTGACTGCGATGCATGTACATGTCCTTCTACATCTGTGTGTAAATTATAGACAGTGTGTGTGTATTCTATCTGCTGGTATGTAGTGCATGATTATGTTTGTGTAAATTATTGTGAAAGTTTCTTGAAGTATCTGTGTGTGTATCTTGGAAAAGCTTGCCGGTGTCACTCATATTTGTATGTGTATTATTTACTTGGATGTATTTACATGATTAATCTATTTTCTTTCTCTTGGTGATAATTTAGATTATATTGATCCTGACGTAAATCACTTCAATGCGTTGTTCCCTGAGTATAACGCTCCTCAGTCATCTAAGTATTACGATGCTACAAATTTTAAGCAGAATGTACGTATCAGTGAAGCAGACCTGTCTATAATTCATTTTAATATTCGATCACTGTATCCCAAACTAGATGAACTGAAAGCTGTTTTGTCATCATTGAATGATAGCTTTGGAGTGGTTTGCCTAACGGAAACATGGTTAAATTCGGTAACTGTTGATTTGGTCAACTTTTCTAACTATAAGCACTTCTATTGCCTCCGTGATGACGGTAGGCGTGGTGGGGGTGTGAGTGTGTTACTTAACCATAAATTTGGGGGTAGTAAGGTTGATCTGTTGACTGTGAGTGATCACTTTATCGAATCGTTATTTATTGAATTTAGTTTTAATAATAAGAAAATACTGGTTGGCTCTATATACAGACCTCCAAATGGTAATCGATCGCTTTTCTTGAATAAGTTAAAAGAGATAAATATTTACGTTAGTAGGAGAAATTATGATATTCCGCTTATCTGTGGAGATTTTAATTTGGATATATTTAATTTGGATAATGATTTGGATGTCTCTAACTACCTGAATTTGTTTGCTGCTCACTCTTTCCTACCACTTATAAGCAAACCAACTCGTATAACTAATACTTCATTTACGTTAATAGACAACATTTTTTCTAAAAAATTAAATAACCTTTCGTCTGGCATTGTTCTGAGTGATTTATCCGATCATTATCCAGTATATGTTGTATATAATAATGTGTTTAGCCGTACGGTGTCCGACAATTGTTGTAGAGTAATTAAATATAGGATGAATAGGGGTAGTAACCTAGATGCATTATACTGTGCAGTGCAAAGTTGTGATTTCTCTGATGTTATAGGCTGCACGGATGTAAATGATGGATTTGATACTTTTAACACGAGAATAATGAATCTATATGATAAATATTGTCCTGTTAAAACTAAACAAATATTTTATAAAGACGATCTTAAGCCCTGGATAGATGGTGACATTAAGTCGAAAATTAAAAGACGTCAAAATTGTCATGTGTTGTACAGGGTGCTAGGACAATTGCCACCTGCGGACAATTGCCACCCGCGGATAATTGCCACCCCCGGACAGTTGCCACCCGGACAATTGCCACCCCCAGACAATTGCCACCCAAATAATTAATATCAGGCCTCTTAACTTTGAAAGTGGTGATAAAATATGTATATTATTGTTGTACGATTAATTAATAATTATATACAATATAAGATAAAAAAAAATATTATTCGGTTTCTGAATGTGCTTTTTAAATCTTATATTTTTTAAATCTTATGTTATTGAATACTTTATACCACTTCTTTAGAACGATTCAAAACTGTTTAATTCCCTTCGTCTATAACATTTTCAGGATTTAGGATTTTAAAAACATATTGTCACAACCCTAATTATATTGTCAGGATTCTTAACTTGTAAATTATATTACTGGGTAGTAATACAAATACCTATTGTTTTTCCTTTAGCAAATAATTATAAATAAAGACCTATTCCGGGCGAGATAATTTAATTCTATTAATGGAATATCGTCTGCTCCAGAAATTTAGTTTACTAATGACTATATCACTGACATTAAAAGGAAATGAAATACAAGGGACTTGAAGAAGCAGTCAGAAAAGAAAGTGGCTCCATGAACAAAGTCATCTACCACCGTGGGTGACAATGCTCATGGATGCAGAAAAGCTACTCTGTGAATGCAGTCACTTAAAAAGGAAAATATTAAATGTGTAATGAATTTTCTTAGCTTATAATGTATACAAATAATAATTAATCGTACAAAAATAATATACATATTTCATCTCCATTTTTAAAGTTAAGTGCCCTGATAATAAATATTTGGGTGACAATTGTCCGGGTTGCAACTGTCCGAGGGTGTCAATTGTCCGCGGGTGGCAATTGTCCGGTCACGGTTGTACAGGATGGGTAGGATGAGTAAACAGGCTTATTGCAGGTACCGTAATTTGGTTAGGGGAGGGTGGTCATCAATGGGACACTGGGAACAATGGGACATGCTGAATAACTTTTTTATTTGAGGGTAATTTTTAACAAAATCTTTGTGGTAAATTAAGCATACTTCAGTGCATTCACTCGCATTGCATTCAGCGGTTGGGGTGCAGTCAGCCCTGTGTAAAAGCGAAAACGTGTTTTAGGGGTGATGAAACTAAATATTTCGTACTTTGTTTCAATTGTTATAAATATGTAAATTTAACATATAATGCTTACGGCTTTTTTATATGATATTAAGTAATATGTAAAATATGATCATTTGAAAGGATTCCCTTTATACTTTTGTAGTTGAGCTGCTATACCCATATGTTTTCAAAATGGCGTCATGGTGATCATTGGGACAGAAAATTTGGTTAACAATGGGACAGTGACTTATTGTCAACCAAACTGTCTAGTTACTCCATATGAATCAATGAATATCTATTTTTGATACAATAACGTGAACTGTAGCTTCAGGGCTTCTTGTAGAAACAGAGCTTCCAGCTGAAGCGGGACTTTCGACCATGTTCAAGGGCTTTAGCAATCTGAGGTCATCACAAAGCACTGCATAGAGAACAAATTTCACTAATAAAAGAAAAAGACGCAGCATGATTGAAACGGATACACCAGAGAAAGAAGAGCTTTTTGCTGGTGCCACTAAGGATAAGGCATTCGAAATCACTTCATAAAGTATCTGACGTAGATGGCCTGTGAACTATTGTTCTTGGTCTGGTATATAACTCTTTATCTAACTGATCCATTCGTCTGAAGAACTCAAATCTCGACCGAAAATGTTGAAAATGGAGATTTATGCACTTGTAGAATTTGAGGCGACTTCTAAAACGTATTCTGTTGGCCAAAAGCATGAAAAAGATAAATACGAAATATTGATGTTAGGCGAAGATTCAAGTGCAATGAGCTTAATTTTCCAAATGTTCCTGACATGGCTTTGGTGAAGTTAGAGGACATTAAACTGATATTATATGAACTAACTAAGTTTGGGACAGCATAAAGAGATAATTCGAACTTGAAATTTTACCATAACCTCAACAATATACAAGTTTGATAAACTGTCTCATCGTTCACCAGGGTATGTCCCATTGTTCACCAGTGCTGTTATACAATGGGACAATTTTTTTTGTTTTTTATTTAATTTTTTTCTAGTCAACAGAATATGTGATAGCATTCGAGTTGGTTTCATTTTATAAAGGAATATCTATATTACACATGGATTTTTTTATTTTTCATATTATGCCCATAGTAAATGAAATATCAATCTTTCTGTGTTTTTTGTCCCATTGATGACCACCCTCCCCTACTTCTCTGATACGACAAAAGAAAATAGAATATTATAATTCTAAATTTACTAATTTGAAAACTAACTTACGAGCCACTTGGAAATTATTTAATGAAATTATTAAACCTAACGTTATTAGGAAAGCCACTGATTAGAAATTGTTCCACAATAATACATTAGTAATTGATTCGCAGAATGTGGCATCACTGTTCAATGAATATTTTTCTTCCATTGGTTCACGGATTGGTAGTTCGGTAGAATTATAGACAGTACCTGACTGGAAATTATTTACATTCATTTTATCTTAGCCCTGTGTCTTCCGAGTCTGTCTATAAAATTATCAATAGTTTGAAGATTAAATCTTGTCATTTGAATGAGATCCCTATTTTTGTACTCAGTTCACTTAGTGATCTTTTGTCTCCTATACTTGCGTCTTTAATCAGTATTTCATTTGTAAGTGGACAATTTCCTAAGTTCTTAAAGACTGCTAGAGTTGTGCCCATATTTAAGGACGGTGATTCTCTGAGTGTTAATAACTATAGGCCCATCTCGATTCTTAGTAATTTTTCTAAAATTTATGAAAGAGCTGTTCACTCGCAACTCCTAGGCCATTTGGATAGTCGTAATATCCTTTTTAAACACCAGTATGGATTCCATCCGGGTAAGAGTACATCTCAGGCTGTTCTGAACTTGTTACATAAAATTTATGATTCACTGGACAGTGGTAATTTATTCTTTACAATGTTTCTCGACTTAAAAAAAGCATTTGACTGTGTATCCCACGAAATTTTGTTAGATAAATTGTATTTCTATGGTATCAGAGGCATCCCCCATGAATGGTTCCGTTCCTACTTGAGTGAACGTAAGCAGTATGTATCCATAGATGATATTAATTCTAGTCATGAAAATATTACATGTGGGGTGCCTCAGGGAAGTATACTTGGTCCTTTGTTGTTTCTTGTTTATGTCAATGATTTTCCTAATTGTAATGCCAATCTGGATTATTTTCTATTTGCGGATGACACATCCATATCATTTAAATTCCCAAGGCAAAGTGTGAATATTGTTCATATTCAAATCAATGATCATCTGAGCTCTGTGTCAAAATGGCTAAATGCCAATAGATTGAAATTGAACATTGATAAAACAAAGTATATGGTATTTTCGTACAGGAATAATTTCACTCTACAGTCAATAAAACTTGATGCAACTGATATTGGATGTGTGGGTTCGATTAAGTATCTTGGTCTTATATTTGACAATAACCTGAATTTCGGTCCCCATGTTAATATGATGTCTAATAAGGTTTCCAATGGTGTTGGCATTATGTGCAAAATAGGTAGATATTTACCCCGTAGTGTTCTTCTTAAAATCTATTATTCTATTGTTCATCCTTATCTAAATTATTGTATAATAGCCTGGTATGCTGCACCTAAACGTATCACCAACAGTTTATTTATCCACCAAAAAAGGGCTATCAGAGTGATCATGGGAGCTGGCTTCTTGGACCATACTGAGGAGCTTTTTGAAGAACTGAACATTATGAAATTGGAAAGCATCTTCTTCTGTAGTCTTGGAACCTATCTGTACAATTGTGTTAATGTTGAGAATTTTGATAGTGATCTTCAGTATTATATAGTTAATCACACTAACCAGCATAGCTATTCAACGCGCAATAACTTTCAAATTACTTTACCTCGATATTCTAAAACTAAGTCTCAGTCATCTATTTATTATGTATGTAGGTTGTAAATTTTGGAATCAGATTGATCTTAGCATTAGGGAAGCAGAGTCATTAATTGCATTCAAATCAAAACTTAAAAAGTCATTATTAGACTCTTAACATTGTTTATAATCGTGCATGTCTGTCTTGTAAGCTAATATCAGTAATGTGATTTTTTTTTAAATTTAATTTTAGGTTGCCCTCGAAGCTCTTAGCTTATGTGGGCCTCAATGTTCCCTAGTAGCAGTAGAATTAAGTGTTTTTTTTATGGAATTGGTAGTGACCCTGACTCCAATTCCTCATTATAAAGGGTATATTGTATTCAATAAATAAATAAATAAATACATGTCGTCAGCCGAACTGCTGCCAATCCACCTGTTTGGGATCTTTTCATAAGGCCACTCTCTGACAGTTCTTGACAAATGAGATGAAAGCTCCATTTGGCTCAATAATTTTTTCTGAATCTGGTAGAACTGAAAATTGATTGAAAAGTCATACTGGTGTTTATAGAGATAATTAACCAATTACTCCATCCCAAGTGGACATTTGTTACCCACACAGTTGTTTGAAGTGAATGATTCATTTTAGCTGTACTGTGAAACTCGTAACAGTAACTATATACATTAATTTTTAGAGTTTACTCCACCGAAGATATGGGAATGTGGTTCTTCTGGACACATTAGGTGATTGAAGAAATACTGTGAATATCAAACCTTGTCTAACATTTCTTCGTCAAATACCGTTTTTACTGTTTTATAGTTTGCGTTAAGTTCTCAGACAATAATCATAGATACGTATAAAATATATAAAATTATAATGCATTGAGACTGCTTAACAAACAACCAAATTTAAATCAGACAAATATTAGGAAGTTACCCATTTGAAAATAGACGCAGGTTCGAGGCAGCGGTTAAGCCGATCAGGTTAGTCACCTCGGCAGTCAGGGAGAAGCGAGAGCGCAGCGTGGGTGCCAAACTAACCGCTTTGGAAGCTTATTCTACTCAGGCGTAACTGTGCAGAATTAATCTGAGCCCCTGCTCCAATTTGCATAGCACACTGCCTAATTGTTGATACGCGGCCTTTAGCCAAAACTGCAATAATAGTAATTATGTTACAGTCGTGGCTAGGAGCCACGCATCCGCAGTTAGATAGCACGCTAGGCAAATAGGAGCAGGTGCCCATAGTAATTCTGCGCAGTTACGTCGGAGTAGAATTAGCCCCCAAAGTGGTCAGTTTAGCAGCTGCGTTGCGCTCTCGCTGCTCCCTGACTGCCGTTGTGACTACTCCGATCGGCTTAACTGCTGCCTCGGAACTGCTCCTATTTTCAATTGGGTATTAATTAAAATTAGAATTTACAACACTACAATTAGTCAAGCGTTCTGTTGGGTTTTAAAGAAAATTAAGTTTATTATGATAGAAATCTACTAAAGACAGTTTTTATTCTTAAGCATATTAAATAATAATTATAGTGTAAAATATCATATTTGATGATGAATATGCATTATTTAAACGAATTAAACTCGTGTTACTGACAGCTCTTGTTTTTTCTTGCGATATAATAATTCGTCCTCAAAAAAGGGAAGATCATTCGCAGATTATCAGGGATTAAATAAACTCTTCAAGATATGGAAATAAACATCACTTAAGTTGACATTTTTTAGAGTAGGATTATTTAAAAGATTAAATAATTAGATACTCTTCAATGTTTAAAATATTCAAATAGTTTAAAATGCATATATTCCCAATACACTTTATTACGTTCAAAATATTCATTTAAAGATATTAATATTCATTTAATATTTTTCAAGTAATGTGATCAAATTAATACAAGTCCCAATAATAAATGAAGGAACACATTTGTTAATATGAATGTAAATTACCTGTTGACACTGTCAAAAGAATAGCCAATGCACTACATTATCGCATCGCAAATTGCTTTTGTAAAAAACTTTAGCCAGTTCAAAAATGTCAAATAAAAGAGCAGCTAGTCGAATTACACTGTGACGGAGAATCAGATTCCGCTATTGCAAAAAAAACTTTTCAATTTTGAGATCGAATGCCTGGAAATTATTGAAGCGTTTAAATGAAAGAAGTGCTTTGAATGATCGACCAAGAAGTGGTAGACCACGTTCCTAATGGTCTAGAACAATTATCAAACTCATTTGACAGTTAATTAGGTGAAACTTGTAAAGAGATCGATTAGTTTCTTGACTCTGTAGTGAAAAGTCTTCTTCTTCTTAAAAATTCAAGTCTAGCATGGCTGTCAAGATTTTTTTTGGTCAAATGTGAAGATCTCCACAGTTGAATCGGCTCAAAATCGAACAAATGATGGAATAATTGGAAGAAAACCATGCAAACAGTTCCCGTAATAGTCTGGGCCTTCGTTTAAAAAAACAGGCGGGCTTCCCTTATTTTTTCGAGCAAGGCACCAAAATTAACGCCAAATATGTTTAAACTTTAAAGCATTCTGAAGCCATTGCTAGAATGTGATGAGGATGACTTCGGAGAGGACTCTTTGTGGACTGACTTTTCAATAAGATGGTACAACGTCACACCAAGCAAATGTCACTCAGAACTGGAATAGGTGCAGAGAGCATATTCCTATGTTTTGTTCCAAAGAAATTGGGCTTCCCTGATCCTTGGATCTGAATGCGGTTATCAATGAATGTTATTTGACATAAATAAATTTCATAGTTAAAAGTCTCTAATTAGAAACTTTCTTTTCCTCACATGAAATATTTATATTCCACTCATCATCAATCATCAAAGAAATGACAAGATAACAACTAATTATTTATTCCAGAAAGAAATAAGTAATTATAAAGAAAAGTAAGCAATTATACAGAAAATGATTATCAGGCTTCAAATTTTAAATTATCTTGTAATCAAAACTGGTAGATTTTATCTCTTTCCTTGACTCTTCTTTGGGTATTTATCCCATAATACATTATTCCATTCAACTAGCCATCGAATATATTTAAATGTGACTCTACTTCAACAAAAGCGAACAGCAGAATTAGCTTATTTAACATATTCATTATTTGTTAGAACTCTTCTATTGAACGCATAATCACTTTCCCCATGAGTGAAGCCGGATAATGTGTTCCACCTCATTAATGTTCAGAGTAATGAAATGATTATACTCCGGGAGAAAATATTTGAACAGTCAATGGGACTTTGTTAATTGGAAGATGAGAATGTGAATGAGAGTAGCTGAAATTAAGTCAACTACTCATGTAACGATGAGTAACTATAGTTAAATCTTGAGGGACATATAACATATACATATTACGTACAAGCAAATGAGATTGTAGATAAGTTAAACGGGTATTATAAGATACTTATAATGGTAACTATATTATGTGCACTCGGTAGAGCGCATACCTTCGCCTCCGCTTTCACCCGTTTTCTCCCAAAATTTAAGAAACTGCTAACTGGATAATAACCAATCGTCCCACCAAGTTTCATGCAATTTCGTTCAATACTTTTTGAGTTATTGAGTTATAAATGACCTTGACCTTGACCTTCAACCGAATCGCTCCCAAAATTCTACCAGGTGGTTCCTGAACATTGTCCAATCTTCTCATCAAATTTCAGACAATTTGGTTGAATACTTTTTGAGTACCTTTGAATACCTTTGACCCGATTGTTCCAAATATCTAACAAAATGGGTCCTGCATATTTACCAATCGTCCCACTAAGTTTTATGCAATATGGTTCAATACTTTTTGAGTTATAAATGACCATGACCTTGACCTTTGATCAGGTCACTCCCAAAATTCTAGCAGCAGGTCACTGGACATTGACCAATCGTTTCATCAAATATCATGCAATTTGGTTAAACACTTTTTCAGTTAAGCGAATAAAAAGATGATAAATAAATAAATAAATAAATTCCGATGAAAATATGACCTTCCCGCATTCTGCTAAGGTAATAAAGTTAAATAAGCTATTCAAAATATTTAGACTTTGTTATATGGATTTCTAAATAATAAATATAATTTAGCTGAGTAATTGTTTAAGTTTCCGTCTCCATTTGATCTACAGCAGCATTTTCATCCAATGTTTGCCATCTCCAATGACTCCTTTGTTCTCCAGGGATATTTATGAACTGCATTAGCCTTACTCGTAACTGCATTTATCTTACTAAGGAATTACTTGTGTCAGATGTGGATAAAGTGCAGTTTTTCATTGCTGGTAATGATAGCTGATGTGGATGAGGAAACAAAAGAATGTCTGACAAACAAGATATCATCAGGATTAGAATTATGTCACTCTATTGGAAATAGTGTAGAAATATATCTCTATATATATGAATATGTATATTTCTTGTCCCACTTTCAGAAATTAGATAGCCTTTTTTATATAAACTCAGAAAATTTCAAAAACTCAAAATTTTAGGAAACTCAGGAATTGTAGAAAATTAGAAAAAATTAGAAAACTAAAAAAAATTGGAAAATCAAAAATTTTAGAAAACTCGATTTTTTTAAAAAACTCAATTCTTTTAGAAAACTCAAAAAATTTAGAAAACTTAAAAAAATCAGAAAACTCAAAATTTTGAGAAAACTCAAATACTTAGAACACTCAGAAAATTTAGAGAACTCTTTTCCCGTTATTTTTAACAGGAAGGTACACTAGTTAGAATATAAATTTTGTAATTTTATTTCGTTGAAGATTATTATTGTGTGAAGATTATATAATTTATTTATCTCTGTTGAGAGTACAACAAATAATATGTAGAACAAATAGACAGTGTCAATGTATAACATATTCTTTCATTATTTTTTTCTTTAATCATGTTCACACTAGTGAGTTACCCGTATAAAAGGATAAACGATAAATTTTTGGTTTCATTTTTCAATGATCGGATTTTTTCTTAAATATTTAATTTTATCTGGAATTTTAAAAAGCAATAAGATATTTTCGTTTGTTCCATATTTCGGCCACCAAGATTTGTCAGATGTATTATGGACTTTAATTTTAATTATTCGGATTTTTGCAATACAAAATCTCGATTCTTTTTATTATCTAACCTTTTGAATAATTTTGGATTTTCTTGTAATTCAACATTTTTTTTTTTAATTTAGAATTTTTTATTCCCATTTTTTTCAACTCCCTCATTTTATTAAATCATGAATTTTTTGGAATATTGATTTATTTAACCCCGCATTTTTTTAATTCCGTATTCTTAATAATACTTGTTTCTTTTAATCCCGCATTTTTGTAAAACCTTCATTGTTTTTAAATATTGTTGAAATTAAGAAAACTTTTTAAAATCCGTCAGAGACCCTAATCTTTTTAAATTCCGCTTTTTCTAGATCCATTATTTCTTTTAGATAAGTCATTTTTATATCCCGGTTTTTTTGTATTCTGGATATATATTATACCGGATTCTATTATCCTGAATTATGTAATCATAATCCTGACAATTATTTTGATGTTGGATTTTTTTTTTTTTTTTTTTTTAATATTGATATTTTTTTTTTATTCAAATCCAAAAAAGTTACAAACTTGTGGGACATTAAAATATATACATCAATCTAAATTAAAACATGATAAAAATACTAAACTAACTAGAAATAAAAAGAACGATGCAGTGGGTTAGCTTAAAATAGATCAATATATTTATTCATACAGTATTCTTTAAAAACGGTTTTTTATTTAAAATCTGACATGGGGCATTTCAAATTATCGGGTATATAATTAAAAAGATGAATAGCCCTATAAACAATAAAATTTCTTTCTGTTTCAGTTCTATAATTAGGTACATTAAAATGGGTAGATCTGGTTTGGTATGAATGGGTTGGAATATATTCTCTAAAGTAGGTATTAAAAATGTCAGTATTAAAAAATAGGGCATTGCGAAATAATTTCAATAAAAAATAATCATAAACATTGTCAAATTTCAGTAAATTTAAATTCCTATATAAATCGTTATTTGACAAGTAAAACCTACCATTAAAATCTCTTTTTACATTTAAAATAATTCTCAAATACTGTTTAAAATAGTTCTCAATGGCTGGAGCAGAGAGTTAAAAGATTTTCCAAATACTATAATAGATTGGATAAAAAGGGAGTAGGCTAGGGAGCTGTACATTATAACTAGGATTTTCTATTAAAATAAGGGGCTACTGCATATAGAATACCTTTAACCTGACTAAGTTTATTACATAAAAATGACATGTGTTCATTAAAAGTTAGTCTATCGTCAATAAAAATGCCTAGATATTTAAAATGATGAACATGTTTTAAAATTTCATTGTTAAAATATATTTCAGGGAGGGTTAATTGTTTACGGGGGTTAAAAATCATTATTTTAGTTTTCGAAATGTTTGGGGTGAGTTTATTAAAATCCAGCCATTGAGATAATTCCCTAATAAAAGCATTTAATTTTAAAACAAGACTGTCTAAACATTTATCCCAACAATAAAAAACTGCATCGTCCGCAAATAAAGTACAATTAAAACCTATATCCTTACCTACGTTACATACATCATTAAAATACAAATTGAATAAAATTGGACTTAAAATGGCTCCTTGGTACAAACCAATATTTAGTGTAGTACAGTCTGAGGTAAAATCGTTTATTTGAACATATTGCCGTCTGTTGCTAAGATAACTAGATAAAATTTTATTAAAATTGTCCCTAATGCCATAGTGGTGGAGTTTTTTCATTAAATTGTTTACGTCTACCGTGTCAAATACCTTTTTCAGGTCTAAAAATAATGCTGTACAGTATTTTTTTTCATTAAAAGATTTTAAAACATAATGTAAAAGATTTAAAATTGCATGAGTTGTAGTGACATTCTTTCTAAAACCAAATTGACAATTGTTTAAAATTTTATTACTATTAGTAAAAATATCAAGTCTAGTATTTAGAATTTTCTCAAAGATTTTCGATAAAATGGGTATAGTGGATTTAGGTGTAAAATTATTAACATCTTCTTTAAAACCAGATTTAAAAAAGGGCACAACTCTAGCAATTTTAAATATGTCTGGATATATACCTGCTAAAATACAACAATTAAAAATTCTACCTAGAGGTTGACAAATGAAATCTAATATTTTTATTAAAAGAAAAGGTGATATTTCATTTTTATGGCTAGTTTTATTCTTAAAAGATAAAATGACATCTCTGACCTCGGCAATACTAATTTCAGTTAGCTCTATTGAGTTAAAATTATGGGGAGTAGATAAATTAAAAGGGATATTGTGACTATTCTGCTTGACAGAGTTTGGGCTATTGAGCTAAAATGATTGTTAAAATGGTCACAGAGTTCTTTTTCTGATAAAATTCTATCTAAATGTTTCACTTTGAAATCTGTTTGTTTTCTATTGCGATTTAAAATATTGTTAATAAAACTCCAGGTTTCTCTAGGACTTTCAGATTTCAGCAGTTCAGTTTGATAAAAAAGATTCTTTGATTTTCTTAAAATGTCAGTCAGTTTATTTCTAAAATATGTATAAGAACGTTTTAAAATCAATCCTAGCCTTGCTAATTTCGCTAGCTTACATTTTTTATGTATTAAAAACTTTAAGTCAAGGGTCATCCAAGCAGATTTTTTAAAATTACGGTTACCAGTCTTTAAAGGGTAACAGCAATTAAAAATATTGTATAGTTTGTCACAAAAGTCATTAGCTAAAATATTAGGATCGTTACTGTCATGAATAAAATTGCACTGTCTGATTTGATCTATAAAATTATTCCTATTAGATTCGGATTTAAAATTCCTATAAGTAAAATTCTGCTTAGTTTGTTCGATTGCAGTTTTAAAATGGAATAAAATTGGCCTATGGTCAGAGATGTCACACTCGACAACGGCAGACTGTAAATTGTTATGAGGGATAAAATTCATCCAAATATGATCAATTACAGTTCCATTAAAAATATTTTCATCGTAAGAGTACCTAGTTGGTTTGTCTATTAATGGTTAAAAGTTATATCCTGCCACTGTGTTAGTAAAATTGTTAATCGTAAAAGAGTTTGAGAGATTTAAAATATTAATATTAAAATCTCCACATATGACAGTATTAAAAGATGCAACAGACGGCAGAAAAGAGTCAACTAGAAAATCATTAAAATTAGTAATTGGTGATGAGGGTGGTCTATAAAATCCAGTGAGGTTAAATTTCAAATTATATCGTATCTAAAATGTTAAAGCATTACATTATTCTGCTACCAACTGACCAATTGACAAAGTCTCACTGTGGAGTAGTATATAGGTTGATTATGATTTGAACTTGCGTACTTTCGGGTTTTGAATAGAAATATCTAAAAAATAACGGGTTTTCAATAAAAATTAAAACCTAAATTCAATACAAATTTTATGAAGAATTGAATTTTCTAAAAAGTATTTCAAGCAATTTTTTGTTCAATTTTGATTATTTTCAGTTTTTTTAGGTGTTTTTAATCCCTTCTTGAGTTTTTAAAAAAGGTTTTATTTCTTTAAATTTCTATAGTTTGTAGAATATTTTGAGTATTTTACATTTTTAAATTGATTTTTTATAAAGGTTTTAGTTTAAATTTATTTTGTTTGGAGAAAAAAAAAGATTTTTCAAAAAATTGATTTTATTTTTATTTTTGAGTTTTACAAATTTCTGTTTCCATTGATTATTTTTGTTCCGAGTGTATTGTGTATCATTTTTTATTTGAGCGTGAATAAATGTTAAAGCATAATTTGTTTTGCAACTAGCCACCATCAGACATAGAAAGACACACTGTGTATTAGTACCTATAGAACCATACGGTACTAGTTTATATATTTTCATTTCATAATTTATGTATTTTATTTTATAATTTAAGTATTTTAATTCTATAATTTATGTATTTTAATTCCATAATATATGTATTTTAATTCTATAATTTGTGTATTTTAATTCCATAATATATGTATTTCAATTTTATAATTTATGCATTTTAATTCTATAATTATATATTTTAACTTTATAATTTATGCATTTTAATCATAATTAATTACATTCCAATATTATTAGTTCATTGATTAAAATGTTTATCTTTGATGTTACAAACTTAAAGGAAATTAATTTATACGAATTATATGTATCTATATTTACACACCTGGAATATAACTTCAAAATGTGATATGAACACCAAACTTTTCTTTAAAACAAATATTCTAATGTCATTTCATCATTTATTTCTTTTTGTTTTTTCGGTCCCGGTGTTTTGCATGTATTTCGCTATTTTACTTAAAACTTATAAGCAAAACTTATTGAAATTAGATTTCTTGAGGAAGTTTGCCATGTTCTCCAACTTGTTTACACATTTTAGGATGAAATGTAAATTTTATTCTGTTTGTTGGTCTCATGAGATGTATTGATTTTATTCTGGATATACAATGTGAAATTGAAGTTATCATAATTGAAATATACTTTACTAGTTCATAATTAAAATAGCTTTAAGGGTATGTAACATTTTACCTCCTTAAAATGTTCTAAACAGTCCCCACTGATGACACACACAAACTCTGTTGTGCATTTGTTCACTCACTAACTTTTAAAGAGTTTTCTCTCTGGAGATTTTAGCCTCAACACAAATTAACGCAGCAGTTCATCTCCAAACAAATAAAATAAATCTGCAGACTTGCTGCCATTGACTGAAGTTAGGACACCCTTTGGAACTTATTTTTCCGTACAGATTTACAAGGTAGTAGCTACTCCAAAATGTAGAGACTGCAATGAAGTTAGACTTAACATCAACTTTCAGGTGGAATTGAAGTTAACCTAAAATAAGTTATTCAACAATTCAAATCGTATGTGTTCAACATGTAAATAAAATTATAATTGTTATTCTAAAATCAAATCGCATTTATAAATCATTCCATCTCGGAAATGTGAAGTAATGTTACTTTTTTTTGTGTGTATGATATAAATTAGCAGTTAGGAAACTAATGTTAGAAAATGTTAAAAAAACTAATGCTTATTTATCCGAAGAAGCATCAAAATGATCAATGAATTTATGTTGGTTTTGATTATGGTCTGTATACAATTATTCCATCCACGTAATTATTTTCTAATATAGTTAAATTTTCTTAAATAGGAATAGGAAATAGGATCGTTTAATTTTAACAACACAAGAAAAATGCATATATAAGAAATATACTACCAATCAGCAAAGGATGGGTGTCGAGATTCTACATCAGGCACTTTTATCTACCACAATTAATTATTAACGAAAATCATCCTTGCAAATCTTGAAGCAGAAACCATAGAGATTTTTCTTACCACATAAAATATTCCGCCATATTTTGGTAAAGTACTTCACTTTTGAGAAGTTCTTCAGAGAGTTAAAAGATCGAGTCTTCTTAAGAGCTAATTATTACAACTCGCAGTGTTTCTTATTCACAAACATGATAGTCGAATCCTTGAAGATTTCGTAAAAAAGTACTGGAATTAAGTTTTAATACATTTTGCATTCCATAATTCCATACTGAAATAGTGAATAATTCATTAAGAAGAATGAAAGATAGAAAAATTACAAGGAATTGAATTTTATTACAATGCGTCTGCAGAAACTCAATTGTTGTTGTTGTTGTTGTTGTTGTTGTTGTTATTGGTGTTGTTGTTAGTCACTTAATATTATAAAGGCTCCTATGGCTTCTATTATTTATAGAATCTATCAATTACTCATTTGTAAATCATCCATTTTGATTTCTTATTATTAAATAAATAATAGAAGCCAGCATAACTCTTCATTTAAAAAAATACTAATATACAGTACGTATGATAGAAATTTTAAAATTCGACTCCAATATATAATAAAGATCGATTGCTTTATGAGTTAACTATACGATAATATCTATGAATAATTATTGATGGACTATTTAATAAATAACATACCAAAAACCATTTTACATTTGCATATGAATATTGAAATGAATTAGTATCACACTAAAAGCATTGGCGACAGTTTACTTATCATATACCATATTATCAGTTGTATAAATAGAAATATTTATTACATAAAGGCTTCAATCCTGACAAATGCTTCAGATATAACACTTTCTCTACATGTGTATTTTGCAAGTGTAATATTTTTTACTAGTGTATTATGCGTCAAAAATAACGGGGCTATTCCCTTTTTTTCACAGATATTTTGTTGTTTTCAGATTTATCTGTATATTTCTGCTTTCTGTTAATTTCTTCAATTTCCGGATTATCCTGGTTATATGTTTTCCGGATTTTGGGTTTTCTGAATCTCCTGCATTTTATATTTCCTATTTTATGTTTTTTTTCGGATTTTCAGTTCTCCAGCTTCGGGTCTCACGATTTTTTTTCGATATTTCCGGTTTTTTGCTTTTCAAATTTTCGGTTTTCCATACTTTTGGTTTTCCGTATTTTTTGGCTTTCTGAATCTTCGTTTATTCCTGGTTTCGTTTTTCCAGTTTTTTTATTTTCCAGCTTCTCAACTTCCTGAATATTTTTTCGATATTTGCTGTTTTTCCAGATATTCAGTTTTCCAATATTTTCCTGTTTTTCGGAGTTTCATTTTTATAGATCTTCTGTTTTTCAGCATTCTTGGTTTACCGGAAGTTCGATTTTCATTTTTCATAATTTTCGTTTCTTCGAGTTTTAGTTATATTTTCGTATTTTTTCGTATTTTTATATCTTTCTGTAATTTTGGATATTTCTGCATTAATTCAAAGCGTGACAGACTACAGACTGACAGACAGACAAAAGAATAAAGATTTAAAAAAACAATTTACGGGGAGTGATACATATAAAAACTCTAATAAAAAAGGAAACTAGAAGAGAATAATAACAAAATTCTTGGACAAATTTTTTTTGAACATATATACACAAAACAAGGTAGATACCTAACTATCCAGCATATTAAAATCATATATATTTTATTATGTCTAAAATTGAAATCAAGCCTATATTATACCAAAACTATTGGTCTTTTAGGAAGATCATTCATGACAAAAGTAGACTTCTGTCGTTTCTAATGGCTTTCTTAACATTTACAATCAAGATCCCAGAAATGCGAGCATTGGCCCTGTTTATTCTATTATTAACGATTGCCTCCACCGTGAACATATTCTCGTTGGAACAAATCAAACAATTTCCCTTCGATCACCTCAACTCTTGTGGCATTAGTTTGTCTTCATCCAGCCGTTTCTTCATGCAAGCATTTGAAATTAGCTGTCCAAATGGTTTTTTTTATGAAATTAATTCTTCAGATCCTCAATGGTTAGAATCTGCAATGAGCATTCGGAGTTGCCCATCCGTTTTGTAATTTTTTGGTACTTCATTGCGGATTCCTGTAAATTCTTTTCAATTATGATAAAGTAAATGATAAATAAAGCTGGAATATAATTCAATGTTTATTTATTTATAAAAGCTAGTGTGCTAACTTGCATATCTGTTTACCATGTCATCTATGAAAAACTCAATTAATGATTCCAGAATCTGCGATATTACTGTCATTGCACACAATACAGACATGACTTTTTTGTACATTTGTGTAATTGTGAATATGGGATATATTTAAGGGTGTTATTTTGTCATCAATAATTGAACGAACAAAATAATATGCGGGTACACAATTTAGATATTATACTAGCTAGACACATATTTGTTTAGTATTTAATGAACGGTGTTCGATTGATAAATGATAAGAATGTATTTCATCATTTACGTTGAACTAATATTAATATTAATAAATATTGCTAGTATTAATATATAAACTAATATTAATTATTATGGTTTAGTAAATTCCTTAAAAATCAATATTTTTATACATCTATAGTCAATAATTTTTCAAGCTCTGCAAATCAATTAATTCGGTTTCATGTTTGCAATTTGATTCCGTAAAGCTACCTCATTCTTAACGGTAGAGTGTTCAATAACTAATACCAGTGAAGGCAATATAGCCATCTCTTTGAGGTGACCAAATAATCAATGTGGAAGACATAATTCCTCATAAGCCACAGCAGGCAATAACAAGAAGATCTTATTCGCAATAACATCATATATTTTTCACGTCTCTGTGGGACCTGCCTAATATTTACTTTATCAATTATTTTTAATACCTAGGAGAACAATAAGAACAACAAATTTAATTTGAAGTAAACTTCGATCAAAAAGTTTGACAAAAATAAGACTTTTATTCAATTAGTATTAATTAAAATTATTGAAACATATGTAAAAATATATATAGCATAATCGTTAAAGGATTATCTGCAATAAATTTAACTTCAATTAGTAATTTGGAATGAATATATTTCTGCCAAATACGTAGATACACAATTTACATCTGTAATCATTTATCAATCATAGCCAGAATCTGATTTATTATTAGTGAGTGGGATATAGTATATTTTTAATGGAAGGTAAAGATTTACAAACCTGATATATTATTTCATTTATTTGAATGTTATATGTTGATACACTTCCAGGTATTATAATTCTGAAGGAACGATGTTATAAATTATAATACAAAATATTGCATATAGAATCTCCAGTATGAATAATTGCACATAAATGTTTATGTATTATAGAAAAAGAAGTTAGATTTAATTATCATGCATATAAATGAATGTGGAAATATTACAATTGCAATATTTTGTAATTTTGTAAGATGTTCTCTGCCATTAGTTTCAATATGTTGATTTAAGAGCTGAGGAGCAGCCATAAGCAATGTAATGTGATAGTGCAGTCTTTATTGGATTCTATAAAGCAAATATTTGTATCTAACTTCAGAATAAAATATATGTTATATAAACAACTCATATCGTTTGATGATTAACAAAAATGGATAATTTTAAAATCGAACAAAAAATATTCGTAATGGTTTTATTTTTCTTGTAGGTTTTGCAATATTAAATTATCTGCAATCTACGAACACGTCAATTTAAATAGCATTTGTTAAAATGAAAGGAGAAGATTAGAAGATTTAAAATTATCTCTGTATGTCAAAACCAGATAAAATATCGATTAATGGATTTAGAGATCGCAGTGTATATGAAAAATTAGTTTGTGAGGGTGAACTCTTTTTATTATAAGTAAAGTTTTATGAATAAAGGTAGTACTACATAGTTCTAAATTTTTAATTTTATCTTGGTGCAAAATATAACATAATAAACTAAAATTACAGATCCCAGTCTCCATATTATAGTCCCAAAAATCTTAGCCCAGCACATGAAATCACTTAATGAAAATATTAAAAACTTTCCCGTCATCAAATTTAGTAGAGTAGAAAATAATATCGTATAACAATTTAAGGCTTTCCGAAATGAAAATTTCGAATGGAAAAAATCCCCGTTCTTTTTCTTTACAATAATTCATAAAAAGTTTCATCCCAAAGTTTGAAAACGTAGTATTCCATCCTCTCTCTGTGATTTCTTTGAATCCTTTTAATACAAAAGGATTTCGTACAACTCTGGAAAAGTTATCGTTCGTGATTTCTCGCCAGCTTGCGATGAAGAATTTAATCCTTAGAGCTCAATAAAAATTGCTACTGAAAAATCAACCCTCGAATCTGTAATATTTTACTGCGTGACGGCATACACACCTGGATAATTAAAACAAATTAAATAATCGATTAAAAAGAAGTTCCTTAATAATAGGAGAATTATGATCTATATTTATATGCAATGCATGATATATTAAGACGACCATTCTGACATACATATTCTAAAAAGTCATTCGAAAGTATTATTCAAAAAATCTTTAAGTTAGATGCTAGTCTTTTTTTTTCACTGAAAATAATATTTCAATTTTTTGGAACAAAAAATTAAAGTTTATTAATTCATTCAATTACTATATGCTATAAGTTTCATAATACTGACTGCATCGTAAATACTCAGAAGAGTATTGTCCTAATTCTGCTATTCCGTTATAATTCACAATTCAATATCATTTGCCTCGAAGACGAAATATAAAATTTGATCCAATCCAAACTTCGAATAAATGATGTAACGATGAATTCGTTTGAAGGCACCGACACAAACAAAATTCGCAGAGAATATCTTTGGTCTTCAGGCGATGATCAAAGATTTCAAAAACGAGAACCTCATTTGCTAAACAAAAAACACACACGCTGATCTTGAGTGGACAAACTCTTTGATGTTTGTCATTATTAATTGGAGCATCAAGAATTATTGAGGAGGATAGGTCGTAATTATTATCGTTGATACAAGTAATTATCTCACAATTCAAAAAAAAGGTTATCAGTAAGCATTAATCGCCATTCATACAGAGCCTAAAATGGTGTAATAACGGAAAAATTAACTTTATTATATTACTGAGTCGGTTCGATTTGTACGAGTCACCTGAATTGTTGACTTCTTTACCCACAGTGAAAATTTCAAAATAATTACTTTAATAGTTTTCTAGGTACATTGTTTAAATTTAGATCCTTAAAATTATTTTATCCGAATTAAAATTTCAATATTCAATGGGGTACTAACTAAATGCCTATCAAAACATTTTCTACATATATCTTTCTTATGAAAAATTAACGATTAACTGTGTCTTGTGATGACCAAAGAAACTTTTCGATCCAATCAGTTCCAGGGAAAGCACCATCTTTTAATTGAACAAATTAATTAGTAGTCCATAAAGCTCGACAATGTTTTCACGAAATGCTGGAGATCATCGCTAGTTCGTTGGAGTCCCAAAGAAGCTGTCATAAGGAGAAAAATAACCAATTTTTTTATATTTTCTCGTATCTTGTCTAGATATTCTTTCTTATTTAACATATTAAATTGTTAAGTGTATCGTGTATTAGTTGGTAGTACAATTTCCTAGCAGATTCTGATTTGTTCAAATGACCATTTCCAATGGCCACTGTTGCTCTGTTGGATAATTTTCAAGTCTGATTAGGTTAGGGTACGGGTTTTCAATGAAATGGAATGTATTTTCATTACATATAATTGCTGCTCGAATGATATAAGTATTTGACTCTAGAGCCTCACAATTGTTTTTGTAATCTTAAGCTAAGCAATATGAATTTTCCTAGCAGCGAGTTTTCTGGCGGTGAATTGTTCGGTGGCGAGTTGTCCGGTAGCAAATGGTTCATCGTTGAGTTGTTCGGTGTATTATGTTTTTTATCCATGCACATGCACATTTGAGATATTAGCATATTAACGACACGCCCACCATCAACTCTCCGCCTCTTATAGGCTATAATATCTCAAATGTGCATGGATCTCACTCAGGCATAATACACCGAACAACAGATAATATGAATATTAAAGTTTTAAATTTATAATCAGTGTATTTTATATCAATATTGACGTATAGTATTTATAATAGGTATAGATCACTAATTTCAAGCGATTATAATTCTATATATTAATAATATTCAATATTATTATTACCAAAATATGGGAAGATACCAGAAAATGAAAATCACAATCTAGTTGTCAATATAAAAACTGTAATACAAATTATTGAAGTGCTAAAATTTAAACAGGCATCCCCGCTTTAGTTACTAAATCACAACTCAGTTTAGTTACCAAACGGTAACTGAAGCTAATAAAAGTAACAAGAAATTTATAATTGTCACTCCTCGATTATATGTATAATTTTCTATGAGTTATAGAAAAAAAATTTGTTTTAGAGTTATTAAAGTATGTACTACGTATATAAACATATTAATAATAATACACAGTCCTTCATTGTTTGTGACTGTGATGAAAAAGTATAAAGACGTGCATTTAATAAATGTTTTAAAATTCATCCATAGCTTAACTCTCACTCAGTATAGTTGTGTAATTAATAGATTTCTATAATTATTGTGCTGCATTTAATGAACCGCAATTTTATGCTCTATTAAATGTTTTTGGCTGTAGGGTACTAAGTTCCAAGTTATTGGTTGGTTCTACAATTTCGGACACGTCAGAAAAGAAAACATTATAATTATTATTTAACTTCTATTCTAATTGGCATCATGGAAAAATTTAATAATTTAAAAAAAATTAAATAATGATTATTATATATAGATTTTCACGTGCTCAAAAAGAAGGAAGACTATAATGGAACCGTGCAATAACACGGAACTAACCCTAAAATAGGACATGTTGAATTTCTTTCTGAACCAATTGCTTCTAATAACCTTATCTGGATAATAATAAAAAAAATTTAGTTACCGTGAAATAATAACAGAAAATTGTCTCCGTTTTCTATGTCTACGAACGGTTCTTATTTTGAATCATGACTCAAAATAAGTACCACTTTTACTAAAGTGAGTTGTACTTAAAGCGAGGCTTGCCTGTATTACAAATTATGTATAACTTAACATTAAATTTAAACAATTACAATCAATCATTGGATTAGAAATGCAGAAGGTCATGTTAACACTTTCACCGCAACTCGAGATATGACGGTAATGCCGAACCAGCATCTTTGTTTTATTTGCATACATGTACTGTTGTTTTATTTGATTTTCAACATATTTTCTGATCTTTCTAGTCATAAATATGCAATACATTTTTACAAATTATATATTGCAATTTTTATTTCTTACTTTTCTGACACTAGTTTATAAATTATTCTATATATGTTGGAGAAAATTCAATTTTTAAAAATTACAAAAGAGGGTTCTCGTGAACCATCGGTGGTACATGATGCCGGTTAAGCAAGTTAGCTGTGTACCACATGTGGCGCATGATGCGGTGAAAATTTTAATCACTTTATCGGTCTTTAATAACATCGGAACGTACGTTAATAGATAGAACATTAAAGAATTTCTACAACAGTGTTGTTATTGTTTTGTAGTAAATGTAATTAAATCAGTTAAATGGTCTAGAAATGATAAAAACGAACTCCAGTTATTCCCTTACTTTACAATAATGAAAAAATCTGAATACGGCATTGAAGTTAAGGATTCTTTTTCTTTTTAAGTCTTATTCTATTGGTTTTGATTGTGGATAATTATTTATTTCCAAACAATAAATATTTTAATAAAATATTATTCAGAATGATATCTCTTAACCGGTTAAGTATATTTAAAGGTAATTCCCTTACATTTAGAAGGGACAGAGGGGTATTCCAGAAACATATCCACATAATTAATTTGAACTACTTAGTTCAATTAAGCCTATGGCTTTAATTAGGGCAGCCTAAAGATAAATAATTAACATATATAAAGTCTACATAACTGTATTACTTATAAAAATAAACATTATTTTGTCCCAGTGTCACACTAAAATATGAACCTAACTCTATTAATAAATAACTTGTACTGTCAAAAATTACTAAATTACAAATCAGAAAAAAACCTATTCCAAAAGATATTTCTAAACTGACCTCTCTCACATATTCATGCTATAAGGTTTCTTAGATACATAACAGTCGTAAAGTTTGTTGCCAATTAAATACATGTTGGCTCCTGATTTTATATTGTTGTACTACGAAATGATATAATGTCTCTATTCTTGTTAGATGAATGTGTTGGGAATCTAAAGTTGTTAATCTATTAAGTATTAATTAAGTATTTATGATAATCTTATAAAATACATATAGATATGAATTCCAAATTTGTAAATTTGTGATATTTATAACAATTTCATTTTCTTGAATATTACAAAACAATGAGAAGATGGTTTATAATACATTTTATTTCTCTACCCCTATAATCCGCGGCACACGGTTAAACGCTTCTAGATCTTGACACATTGATGATAAATTACTTGTTAGTTCGTAGAACATAGAGTGGGCAGAATTTAAAAGATATTTTATATTTCTTCTTATTGATCCCATTACCTGATCTTTAATCAGAGAATATCCTATTTATATCATCATTACTAGTAAATTCCATAATAGCTGATTATACTTAAATCAAATATAATTTTTTTTATTTAATTGGAAATAGGACAATATTAGATTCTGCACTGCTATTTATATTGAAATTTTGAATTAATATTCAATATTAATATTGAGCCTAAATCTATGTAATACTGGCTATACTATTATTCCGACATTAAGCTTAGTTATTTTTTTTTTTTTCAAAATAATAGAACTAAATTCATTATATTAAATACATAAATGATGATATATATATATTCGAATCTTCAATTCTTCTTATGCATCGAACACATAATTATTGATGAGAAATTTCAATTTCTTCTTCTGTTTACAACAGAACTATTTTGACTCAGCAAAACTATCTCCTTAAAAGTATATTTCATAACATAACAATGAGCAATAATAATTTATTGCCTATAATTGCAAATTAATCAATTTGAACTTGTTCAACATCACAGTGAAATTAGTTCGCTATTAAGTATTTCTATTGTGTTAAACCTATAGTGACCCAACAGATGGTACGTGTGAACCAGCTCTCATAGATATATAATACTAACTTTAATAATAATCAGAATTGGAAGCTGACTTTTCCTGTCTTTTACTTTTTCACTTGAAAATGGGAAGATACTCATACTATGAGCATTAATTGATACATATTAGGTGTGTGTCAGAGCTCCCTCCAGACATGAGGAGTGCGCTAATAGCCTAAGCCTGCCCCGTCCATAGTAACTTTTGTTTCTTATATTTGCTTGTATTCTAGTTTTATATGGATCACTGATTTATTCTGTTTACCATATTTGTGTAAATATTAAATACTCTTATAGAAAAATTATTGGAAAATTAATTCGTTTAAATTGACTTAAAGTATTTGTGAGATTTAGTTCGCCCGATCCAGCGGCTAAGTCATCGAGTATAAGCTTTCGAAGACTAGGTTTGTAGGTTTAAGAAAAATATTAAGTAGTTAATAAACAATAGCATATTTTGAGGTATTATTTGCTACTATATTTGTAACGAAATTAGTATTATTATTATTATTTGGAATTGTAGCTTGAGTATTTTGTATACGGCTTTGTTTACAAGGAATGATTTCGTTAGGATTATTATTATATTGTTTTGGAAATCGACTATTAATCAACCTACAAATACGAGCTTTTTACATGGTGTCAGTGTTTGAAATCGCAAGTGCTTAAAAAAAATGGCTACAATTCTGCAACCTCCTCAAAGCTTCAGTCTGAAGAACTCAACCAGCATCAGCTTATCGTGGAAAAACTTTAAGCAACAGTGGACTAATTATGAGATTGCTTCTGGAGTGAATGAAAAGGACCAGAAAATAAGAATAGCTACATTTCTCCATATTGGAGGAAGCGATGTAATGGAACGTTACAATGGATTCATATGGAAAGAAAGTGAAAATAAAGAAAATATTGATGATATAATCAAAAAGTTTGATGAAGACCTGTCTGATAAGACTAATATCGTGGCAGAAAGAATGAAATTTCTGCAGAGAAAACAAAAAGCTGAAGAAAATTGTGATGAATTTGTAGATTCATTACGTACACTTGTATCAACTTGCGAGTATAAAGACCCCCAAGAAGCACTCAGAGATCAATTTGTGTTAAATATTAAAAGTAAGAAATTACAAGAAAAGCTCCTCGTCCAGGCACAGATTGACAGTAAAAAACAAACTTTTGACAAGGCAGTTAGTCTTGTTAAAATTTTTGAACCAACAGCTGAACAGTTTAATAAAACTGTGGAAGAATCAAGCTGTACCGAAATAAATGATGTGAACATTTTCAAGAAAACTAATAACAGTTATTTGTGTTTTAAGTGTGGACATAAACCCAAGAAATTTAATTGTCCGGCATATGGTAAGCAATGCCAATCATGCGGTAAATTCAATCATTTTCAGAAACAATGTTCTGTACAAAAGAAACTTAATTTCAAGAAAAATAATTTTGCGAAACAAGTTAAATCCGAGGAAAATGAATCACAGAATGCATCGGATTCAGAATATGATGAAAATGTAAGTGAAGCAATTAATAAATAGTACAAGAAGAAAGCATTTATTACTGTGGAAATAAATAATGTTCCAGTGAAAATGCAAATAGATATTGGTGCCACATGCAATGTTATTAGTATGAGAACAATCAAGAAAATATATCGAAAAAGAAATTCATTTTAAATAATGAAGAATAAATAAAATTTGAAAACATACAATGGAGGTATTATCAAATCATCAGGAAACATTACTCTCGAATGTTTTAGAAAAGGAAAAAATCACAAAATTCAATTAGTTGTTGTGGAAGAAAACCTAGATACTATATTAGGATGTTCTTCAAGCGAAGAATGTGGATTTTTGAGAATAATTGACAATGATGTGTTAACAGTGAATAAATATGGAACGGCAGAGATAAATATTGATGAGAATAATGATTTATTTGAAGGATTGGGTCAGCTTGGAAATGAATATGATATCAAGTTAGACGAATCAATAACACCTTGCATCCATGCTCCTCGACGTGTACCATTTTCGTTACAAAAACAACTGAAATATACTTTAGATAATCTGGAAGAAAAAGGAGTTCTAATTAAAGTAGATCAGCCAACAGATTGGGTATCAAGTATGGTCACAGTTAAAAAGCCAAATGGTGATTTGAGAATTTGTCTCGACCCTTCTGATTTGAATAAAGCCATAAAGAGGCCCCATTATCCAAAGCCCACATTTGAACAAATTTTACCAAAATTAAATAAAGCAAAGAGATTTCCTCTATTAGATGACAAGAATGGTTTTTGGCAGATTCACCTTTCTGAAAAATCTAGTTTCCTAACTTGCTTTAACACTCCATATGGTCGTTATCGCTAGACAGTATATCTTCTGCTCCTGAAGAATACCAAAGACGTATGAGTGAAGAATCAGAAGGTTTAAATGGTATTGCAGTGGTAGCGGATGACATTCTGATATATGGCGATGGTGAAAATGAAAAAGAAGCAAGAATAAATCATGAACAAAACTTAAAAGCACTGCTTGATAGATGTCGAGAAAGGTCCATTAAATTGAACAAAGATAAAATGAGACTAAGACTTAAAGAGTTAACATACATAGGACATGTGATCTCAGAAGATGGTATTAAGCCTGATCCAAAGAAGGTAGACACCATTCTGAACATGCCTACACCAGAAAATGTAACTCAATTAAAAAGATTTCTAGGTATGATCAGTTACGTTTCAAAATTTCTTCCATGTATATCCAAATATACAGAATCTCTACGAAAGTTAGAACATAAAGGACAATAATGGGTTTGGACGGATCATCATGCGAAAATGTATCAACAAATTAAGAAAATGGTTAGTTCTAGCCCAATACTACGATATTACGATCCCGATGAAGAGATTACACTTCAATGTGATGCCTCAATGGCAGGATCAGGAACAGTACTGCTTCAAAAAGGACAGCCTGTTGCCTTCGGATCTAGAGCCTTAACTCCTACAGAAAAGAATTACGCCCAAATAGAAAAGGAAGCGTTGTCAATTCTATTTGGTTGTCAACATTTTGAGCAATATATATATGGAAGAGAAATTACAGTTCAAACTGACCACAAACCCTTGGAAAGTATCTTCAAGAAACCGCTCACTAAAGCACCCAAGCATTTGCAAAGAATTATGCTGTACTTACAACAGTATAATGTGAAGCCTGTGTATGTACCGGGCAAACTTATGCTTATCGCAGACACGTTGAGCAGAGTTACTAAAGAAATTAGAGATAATCTAAACAATAAAGAAGGCAATACAACGGATATGCAAGATCAAGTTTGGAAGTTAAACAATGAAATTCAACAAATTAAATTAAGTGAAGATCATTTAATAAAACATAAATTTATTGAACAAATCCGTGAGAAAACTATACAAGATAAATCAATACAAATATTGAAACGTTATATTCAATATGGCTGGCCATCAGACAGAAATATTATTGAAAGTGACGTTAAATCTTATTTTAATTGCAGAGACGAATTGAGCTATGAAAACGATGTATTATATAAAGGACAACAATTGATTGTTCCAAAAGAGTTACGACCTTAAGCACTAAAAAGAATTCACCTTGACCACTCGGGAATTGAAAGCAATGTTAGAAGATCAAAGGATACTGTGTTTTGGCCTAATATATGAAATGAAATAAAAACCATGATAGAGAATTGTGAAATATGTAATAATTATAAAAAGAAACAACAAAAAGAAACCATAATTCAAGATGAGCTTCCAACAAGACCATGGGAGAAAGTTGGAATGGATATATTTCAATGGAACAATAAGAATTTTTTAATCATCATTGATTATTTTTCTAACTATTTTGAGTTAAATAAGCTAATCAACATATCCAGCAATCAAGTAATAACTCAATGTGAAGCACATTTTGCTCGATATGGAATACCAGAAACTGTCATATCTGATCAAGGAACACAGTTCACGTCTGCTGAATTTAAAGAATTTGCACATAAATGGGAATTTAATCACAAAATGTCTTCACCATATCATTATCAATCTAATGGAAAGGCAGAAAATTCTGTTAAAACTGCCAAGAGAATCTTACAAAGATGTTTGGACTCTAGTGATGACTTTCATTTGGCGTTATTGTTTTGGAGAAATACCCCAACTGAAGGATATTCTACTTCTCCAACAGAAAAATTAATGAATAGGAAAATTAAATCTTTATTACCAATAAAAGAACAAAATTTGCAACTAAAAGATTATAACAAAACCCAAGAAGAAATGAATATACAAAAAGACAAACAGAAACTGTATTACAACAAGAACGCTAAGGATTTGATACCATTAGAAGTCGGACAAGTAGTAAGAATTGAACCAGTTATTTTAGGAGGTAAAATATGGAAGAAAGGTAAATGTATTGAAAGATTAGGAATAAGACAGTACAAAATCTTACTAAAAAATGGACGACACTACATAAGGAACAGAAGACAATTGGTATTAACAAATGAAAAATGGACCGATGAAATGACAACAAGAAGCAAAAATATAAATATTGAAGAAACAAATAACTAAAAGAGAAATTCTGATATTTATGATAAAACCATAGTTCTCAACCGAAACGGACATGATCTACAACAACAGCCAATAATTCTTCTACGTTCGTTCAACCTAAACGGAGTACACGGTTACAAACAGGAGCTATACAACCTAAGAACTACAAAGAATTAATATATATAATATTTAGTTATTAGTATTGTTCAGAGTAGAAAGAAGGAGATGTAACGAAATTATTATTATTATTATTATTTGGAATTGTAGCTTGAGTATCTTGTATACGGCTTTGTTTAAAAGGAATGATTTCGTTAGGATTATTATTATATTGTTTTGGAAGTCGACTATTAATCAACCTACAAATACGAGCTTTTTTACAATATAGGTCATCCTTTTTTAACATAGTATTGACCAATGGTCAACAGGATAATTAATGGTGAGATTAGAATAGAAGAAGTTTTATAAAAGGTATGATATCAATAGTTATAAGCATTAATGAAAATATATCATTTTACTATAATTGTACCATGTATAATTGTATATAGGTATGTTTGGGGTATTTTCTGTTTGTTCATTTCAGCTATTGAAGAATATACCTAATATATCTGAATTTGTATCATTGCATATCTAAATATATAGAAGATGATGCCACCTCACACGCTATAACCTCAACAAGAAAGAGATATTTTGCGCTGTAAATAGTCTTAATGTGGAACTAAATAAAAGTATTATCAATTTCATTTAATGGTTCTCTAATACCAAACAGTCATTTCTTACAAAGAAAAAAATTAGTATATATCTTCCTCAGACAGGTTCATTGTAGTAAACTATGTCAACAAAGGTAGAGAATTACGGAATCTAGAGGAAAATTCGTACATTACAGAGAGTCCCTGCATGTTTGTGATCACAACTCTACCAATATTTGCAGCGGCTGTTTGCCGTCTCATTTATTCGAGAGTTTATTGAGCAAAAACAGACTAAATAGTCAGCAGATAAGAAAAACGATGTCTAATAAATGGTGCGGATAGAAACTAGTTACCAATTGCACAACCAAACTCTAATGCAATTCATTCAGATTATAAGGGACAGATAGAAATTAGGCAATTTAAGCATTTCCCATTGATAATGTGCTAGATTCAAAATGACAACTTATCGATATAAATAATATTAGATAATTATATAATTAGATATGAATGAGTTCTATGAAAATATTTGAGATTATCATAAAGAATATATTTATCTCAACCCATTTCAAAAATTTATGACAATGTTAAATATCATAATGGTAGTGTAACATTTATCGGAAATTTACTGACTGTAATAATTATAAAATTTAATGTATCACACATTATTACGATAATATATCCCATCACAATGATTACTATCTATATCTTTATTTGGAAAAGATTTCAATTCGACACAAATTTATATTTGACTCTAATTCACAGCTTCAAGATGCCTCAATGTTGCTAAGAAGAAGCGTATAAATGTTTCAGGGCATCTTAATGAGTAAAAAGATAATGGCTAAACTGCGCGCAGAAATGAATACCTATTAAACTATTAACAACAGGTACAAAAAACATATCATTATTCATGAATATAATCTTAAGTTATGCTTCGAAAATGTTAACATTAAAACTTTCTCTGAATTCCACATGAAACCTATGAAGCATAATTATTTTAACTTTAGAATCTAGGGAATATATAATCATCCCTATGTCTAGTTATAACACAATGTCTTCAAAGAACAGTAATTAGGAAGATTGATTAGTCAGAATCATAATTTTGAAAATTGAGTTCCTTAAACATATAGGTTATAAAGTCCATTAGAAAAATAATAAGATAACTATATGACAATAAATTCCTGATAATAATAATGAAAATCTTAAACACACCGAGCTGCTTACTTCTTTAACACCTTCTTCGTTTTGAAAATAGTTAGGTGTTTTCACACAAAAATATCAGTGAAATATTAGTTAAATGGAAGACATAATTGAGTCTCCTGTTTAGGAAAGTTCCTAAAGAAACACAAATTCGACTGCTGAGTTGACTGTCGAGACTCCCAAGTAGAAATCAGTTACAAATTATGGCTAAACAGTGAGAAGAAATTAATATGACAGAATATTCAAAATAGAATATTCTGTCAATTATATTTTAATTTCATTAATACTGATATTTATCATGCACTAACTTCAGTTTCATCAGAGGCTGTTACCAAGTAAATTAATTACTTTATTTAATATTTCATTCCTAGAATCATTTTAATATAAGACTGAAGACAAGTTGAGTTCAAAGAGCAATACCTGCATTGCCATTTACCAGCTTCTTATACCCTGCATCTCATTTCCCATACGGTTTCCCTAAATCCCGGGAAAATATCGTTCTTTCCACAACGGATATGTTCTCTATTCCTTTTCAAATTATTCAGTAATCCATGGTAAATACCTAACCATTTCTTATCCAAAATCCCTTAAAATTGAACGGCAAATCCTAAGCCCCGAATGAATATCGTAGTGTCGAATGTTCAAATCCTAATGCGACATGAACAGCTTATTGGGAATTTGCAGCGTTTCTTTTTCTATGAGATTGACTCTCATCTCTTGGGAAGGCATTTCAATATGTGCAATAGGATACGATTTGTGATTGTAATATTTCTTATATTCAGTCCATTCAAGATTTAGGATTCATATTATATAGTTATTTAATTTATATTACGATTTACCTCACAACACGCGCATTTCAAACCACACGCCCCCACGAACTCGTGAATATTTTAAAACTTAAAAATCGTTCAAATACTTCAATGCACACGCTTCCTTTTCTATGACTGTGATTGCAATTTCCACGAGATTCTACTACATATACCTCCTCCAGCTCACCCTATGGAGAGAAAGTAATGAACAGTAAAAATTAATAATACATGATTACTTTAGTATGTTAGGATTATTTACCTTGTTATTAATTATAATTAATGCTATTTATAATTATTCCTTTACGACTGTGATTACACAGGTTCTGAACCATTACTCTTTGAATATCACTATTTGTTTTGCCCTACTGCCTATAACTCGTTGGTATCTTAACGCACATATAGTGCTGTTAGCCTGTAGCTAATATTTTTATTTATAAATAAGATTAATGCAGAAATGTTCAGAACATATTTAAGCATTAATTTAGGCGAAATCAAGAACGCTTTAACAATAAACTTTCCATTCAACACAACCCAGGGAGAAAATTATAGAGGGGACATAGAAGATTTTGGGAGATTAAAAAAGCCTTTCTACCATAATCATAGAAGAGAATTGGGGGTGCTTATGTCCAAGTTTTCTACCATGTTCACTCCTATAATTAAAGAGGGGAATCTCCTATACTATCAGATGATTTCACCCATAATCATAGAAGATTTTGGAAGATTAAAGGAGTCTTTCTACCATAATCATAGAAGAGAATTGGGGGTGCTTATGTCCAAGTTTTCTACCATGTTCACTCCTATAATTAAAGAGGGGAATCTCCTATACTATCAGATGATTTCACCCATAATCATAGAAGATTTTGGAAGATTAAAGGAGTCTTTCTACCATAATCATAGAAGAGAATTGGGGGTGCTTATGTCCAAGTTTTCTACCATGTTCACTCCTATAATCTAAGGGGGAATCTCCTATACTATCAGATGATTTCACCCATAATCATAGATGATTTTGGGAGATTAAAGGAGTCTTTCTACCATAATCATAGAAGAGAATTGGGGGTGCTTATGTCCAAGTTTTCTACCATGTTCACTCCTATAATCTAAGGGGGGAATCTCCTATACTATCAGATGATTTCACCCATAATCATGGAAGTTTTTGGGAGATTAAAGGAGTCTTTCTACCATAATCATAGAAGAGAATTGAGGGTGCTTATGTCCAAGCTTTCTTCCATGTTCCCTCCTATAATTAAAGGGGGGAATCTCCTATACTATCAGATGATTTCACCCATAATCATGGAATATTTTGGGAGATTAAAGGAGTCTTTCTACCATAATCATAGAAGAGAATTGGGGTGCTTATGTCCAAGTTTCCTACCATGTTCACTCTAATAATTAAAGGGGGGGATCTCCTATATTATCAGATGATTTCACCCATAATCATGGAAGATTTTGGGAGATTAAAGGAGTCTCTCTACTATTATCATAGAAGAGAATTGGGGGTGCTTATGTCCAAGTTTTCTACCATGTTCACTCCTATAATTAAAGGGGGGAATCTCCTATACTATCAGATGATTTCACCCATAATCATAGAAGAATACCAAAATTAATATTCCCTAGCATATACTGCATTTGTACGTGTACGTTTGACTTTACATGAATTAGTTGAATGAAACATATTGTTATATACAAAGTAAATGGAAAGAAATGAAGTGATATTGCCGGGTCTCGAACCAGCACCTTGTTGATTTCTGCTTGCGACGCTAACCACTCGACCATCCTGGACACAGTAGAAGTAGGATTTTTAATGAACTTTATGCAATATGAAAACTCAAGTTTATCTTTAGGTTATTATCGATAAATATAGTTTTCCTATTTCATATATTATTTCATTTTTCCTTTTATAACCGTTTCTTTTGTAATTTTTAGGGAATCAACTATTTTTCACTAATTCCTGGAATATTCCTTCGATATTGTTAGGGAATCAACTAATTTTTAGTAACTCTTGGAATATTCCCTCGATATCGTTACCCAGGGAGAATATTATGGTGGGGTCATAGAAGATTATGGTGGACAGACATTATAGGGGGCTAGATCTTACGTGATTGTAGATAATATTTGATAAATATCATCCTATAAAGATCTATAATCACCGTAATATTTCTCAACCATGATGTATAGTAGATTATATAAACCAAAATCTCCGAATATTTTCTGATAATGTTCCTTATATGAACTTCTATGAATGAACCATCTTAAATCTACAAAGATTTTCTGATAATATTCATTATGTGAACTTCTATGACTGATCCATCTTAAATCTTCGAAGATTTTCTTATGATATTTCTTATATGAACTTTTATGACTGATCATGGATCAGTCATAGAAGTTCATATAAGGAATACCATCAGACAATTTTCGGAAATTTAAGATAGTTCAGTCATAGAAGTTCATATAATAAATATTATCAGAAAATCTTCGAATATTTTGGTTTATATAATCTACTATACATCATGGTTGGGAAATATTACGGTGATTATAAATGCTTATAGGATGTTTTGCACAAGGATGATATTTATCGAATATTATCTATAATCACGTAAGATGTAGCCCCCTATAATGTCTGTCCACCATAATCTTCTATGACCCCACCATAATATTCTACCTGGGAACATAAAACTTTTTAGAAGTGACAATTGTCTTAAGGAAATATACTTAATTAAATACATAGTAACAATATATGTATGCTGTACATGATATTGATATAACACATTATAATCAAACTGAAAGTTTAATTTATCATGATCAAAAATAGCAAAGACTGCATCAGCTAGATTATATTAAACGATTATCAGAATAAATCATTATTGTTGATACCTAGAACAAACTAGTGTCGATTTAATTATCTATATACAGGTAAACTCCTCTATAATGAAATCCTATATAGTGAATGTAGTGTCCTGATTAACGAAGTAGCCTCTATAGTGAACTAATTACCATAGTCTGACAAGAATGGCAATCAGTTTTAAAAAACGAATGGTTATTTCATGTCAGACTAAAGAAAATTTGCTCACCATAGACGCTACTTCCTTACTCAGGACACTACATTCACTATACAGAGGTGCTAGGTAATTTGATCCCCGGTAATTTGGCATTCGGTAATATGGTCCATGAAGAATTTGATCCCTTGTAATTTATTACCTGGTAATTTGATCCCCGGTAAGTTGGTCCCCGGTAATTTGACCTTCGGTAATTATATCCCCGTTTTTGATTCATGGACGTTATTCACTTCTTGGACTTATATTATCTTAAATATAATTAAATACCTAATTAATTATTATGTCAATATTATGAAACTATGCCATAATATTTTAGTATAAATTCATTAGTTTATCGCTTGCAAAACATTTTCTACTGAACTCAAAGCTACAAAGAGTGTTCTTAGAGGAAATAAACTAGTGGGTGAAATAACTATATTTATCTAAAACAAAAAACACTCGTACACTCAGAGAAAGGTTTTGTTAAATTAACCAAACGTATTTTGTCGATAACAGTTGGTTATGGTAATGGGAAAATTGTATGGGAAAAAAAGATTTCTTCAATACAACAAAAAAAATTCTTTAAGTTAAATGTACAATTTTTGTAATGGAAGATTGTTAAGGTTACTAAGAAAGTTTTGTTCATATTAACCTAAATATTGTTATGATAGCAATATAATATTGTTTAATGTTTTTTTTTATTTATAACAAAATGTTTTTGTAGTACTAACTTGAAATATTTAGTTAAAATGTAACATTATTGTTTAACAAATTACGTACCTTTGTAATAATAATTTTGCTACAATGATATTATATTTTTGTGTGAGATATTTTTTAATATTAACAATAATACATTGTCAGTAGTTATAATTGTCTTCCATTTAAAATTACCATAATATGTATTCATTCTTCGTACAGAATCAAAATATATAAATAATTATTTATACGTGTTTCTTGAGTGCTATTTTGCATCGATATTCCCACGTCTGTCCCACGCGTGATGTCCCTCGTCTGTTTTACGCGGGAAAAAGTAATATATTGAGTCGTGGTGCAAATCTTAATGGTAAAAATATTGATACATATTGCAGCAAGTTCATTTTAAAGCTTTATTTACGTATCATAACTACCTAAGTAATGATACACACTAGTAGGTAAATATGTAGCTATTGATAAACACTAATAGGTAAATATGTAGCTATTGATAACCACTAGTAGGTAAATGTGTAGCTATTGATAAACACTAGTAGGTAAATGTGTAGCTATTGATTAACACTAGTAGGTAAATATGTAGCTATTGATAAACACTAGTAGGTAAATATCAAGGTTCATAGACTATAACAGGTTAAACGTATGAGGAAAAAACTGCCATTGAGAAAACAACATTTTCTGTCTTCCTTCTTGAATATCTCTTAAACGGTAGATTAAACTCGCGCGTGAGTCAACATAGAATTCTTTAGAATTTAATAATATATTGAATGGTATAAAAATATTTCAATGAAATGGTTATTATCACTGCAAAACCAACAAAAAACTTACTGCTATTCACTCCGCTGTCCGTTGATTAATGGGCACTGGTCAACATTTTCATCCGCTTTAATTACTGTAGCTAAAAGCCTAAAATAAGAACAAAAATGATATTGCAATAATAAAATAAGAAATAAACAATATAAAATGTCAATTATTGTAACATAGGTTTTAATCTAAAGAATAGGTTTTCATCTAAAAAAATTGTAGATGCAGCTCTTAGTAACATTTCGTACTATTTCTATGTTATGCTCACTAGACTTTCAAATTTTAATGGAAATATATGTGAATTTATCCCTTCAGAACCTGTTGTTTATTCTTTATTTCCATAATTCAGTAACTGATCTAATTAATGTCTATCAATTACACAGGAAATGAAAGCGGATAATGACCGGTTCAATTTTATTATAGGCACAAATTTAAAATACACAGTTTGGCAAATATGGACTTATTGCGGATAATCGAAAAGAGGGTAAAATGTAGAGCGTGGTTGTTAACCCCACAAAGTCTAGAGCCAATCTAACAGAGGACCAAACTATACAGGAAAGCCTCAGTTCTAGGCTTATTTTCGTATTGGACTACAAACAGCTCATTATATACCTAGGCCTTATATTCAAAAATAATCCTACGGATACAATAAGAATGTCTTACGGTGGTATTTTAACGGACTTTTAGGGTAAGGGTTAAAAGAGAGGATGTAAGCAATTAACATCATTCGATACTTTTGAGAAAGAAACAATGTTTTTTCAAGAGTTATTAAAATATATAGGTATAGCTATTCTAATTGAAATTATAGTTCATAACATATTCCCCTCACCCGATAAAAAATGTAAAATGCCCTCATTTTAAATGTTAAGTAATAAGATGGCTCGGTATTCAGGTATGTGCAATATATTCCATTTGCTCGATAGTGTACCATTATTGCGGTATATCACTTCGGCATTATTTATTATATACAAAAGCAAACCATGTTTGGGGGACATAAATATTCCCATTCCTAACGTAGATTAATTATCGTATAATCACCCATATTGAAAAGACCGTTCCCGAGAACAACTAGCAAACTTCAAATGGAATCTACAGCTTGCCGACACTTCCGCAGTATTCGGATAGTGTACTTATTTCAATTATCATTATCATTATTAGTTGCGGTAAAAATAGATCCGCCATACGACATGACTCCTCTTTAAATAATTACAAATTATCGAGTCTAACTGTCTTGTTCATACCAACCGTATTTAATGCTCATCAAATATTAGCAGGGGGCTTTTATAAAATTATTAAAACGGGAATATTTCGGGTTTATGATGAACTAAAATCACTATCAACAGAATATTCTAATTTTAAATTCTCATAAGTCCATACCAGTATTCATCAACATTAAATATAATTCAATGGCAATACCGGATGCAATATACGTGTGGTATCACATGTTTGCAAATGGTAATTATTAACAAACATTATCATACTAAAAAATATAACAATGGATTTTTACCACAAATTTTTTTCCTAACAACCAATATATTTTCTTTTACAACGTTACAAATAACGGTAAATTCAACAACCTGTTGCTAAGATTAATATTACATAATATTAAATATTCTCTAGTCAACATTAAATATTCAATGAACCCTTTTACAGAATACAAATATTAACATAATATTGAGTGCCATAATTTTAACTTTTTTTATACATTTTCTTTTTCCTAAACTATTGTTACATAAAAATATTTATATTCTACTACACAGTTACTTATAATATTATTAGAGAATATTTATCAATCAAATATCGTATTGAGAAACTATGAAAATTTCGTAATCAATAAAATTCCATCCTATTTATTACAATACATTAATAATTTCAATTGATTCAAATCTGTAGGCGAGGTGAAAACTCACAACTAATAATTTAATTAGTTTTATGATTTTAATTATTCGATTTTGTGCCATTCAAATTTTGTGAGAAACTCTTTCCATACAGTTTGAACTGAATATTTCTAAATATTTTATGATTTAAACATGACATATGTTATACAGATAAATAGTTTCGGAACCTGAAATTTTCCATCAATTTTCCATATGTTCAAATTCTACTTTAGTATGAGTTGTTTATTTTATTGGGCAAATTATCGCGGTATAACAGGGCGTGGTAAAATTAACGTGACTGGTAAATCATTTTACAGTAAGTCACATGCGTTATTTCCCTACCTAAGACTTTATGATCATTAGCATTAACTTGTCAACTCTTAGGAAAACCATTGGATAATTGCCAAGGATAATTACATCCTCTATGGTATAACAAGAAGCGATCAATAATTATTTTAATTATTTACAATTTAACGCAGAGTTATCATACGTTCTTTACACTTTTGGTAAATTTGGAACCGATATATGTAACAATTATTTAATTACAAGCCCTTTTCATTCTTTAAGTTCGATTATTCATCATTTGCCCGAATATAAACTTTCATACGATATTAGAAAATGCAGAACATAAAATCAGTCAATGTTTACCAAATAAAGATTCCTAAATTAACCACATGAAATAAATAAATAAGGATAAAATACATGATAAAATAATGGATATGAAATAAATAGTCACATAAAAAAAAATAAAAATAACGTACAGATGACAATACATTAAATGTGAGTAATATACCAAAATTATTTATAATGAATTCTCAAAATTATTCTATTGTAAATAAGATATTTAAGATAAAATGATCATATTCATAAAAATGTTAGTTAATATGTATTTCAATCAATTTCGAAATAACGGTATCAGTAGTTAGATTTCGCGTAATCTATTAAAGATATCGAAAAAATCGAATTAGAAAGAAAACTTCAACTAATGGCCATGTCCTACTCAATTAAAATAATTATCTATGATGCGCATCTAAGGTAATCTAATATATAATTCCTATCTAAATTGTTCTTTAATCCTAATGATTTTCATACTTTTTCTATTGTTTTTTTTTTCGAAGTTCACTTCACATTATTAGGCAACCGTACCAATGGTTCTTGTGGTTCTTCATGGTGGTGGTACTCTTAACTGTTAACCACACAGTTTTGAACAGGGCGGCAACCGCGAGGAGAGGCATGTGGTAGAACCAGCACAGACGTCAGATGTCTGACTTTCAATGGGATGAAGCCTGATTTGGGACATCTCTCATGGAGTTAGGGTGTAAATTGGGGAAACGACGAAGCAGAGTGGGAAACGCAGAACTCTCCAATGCGTAAATGGGGACACCATATATTGGGAAACCATAGATGGGGAAAATATAGATGAATGCTCGACTACTTAGCAATGAAGTAAAGGAGTGATGGTAAATGAACGTTGAGATGAGAAATGAAATTGAGAAACTGATTTCAATAAACTGATGTTGAAGAGCCGTGAAATTGAATTTCCAGAAATGTGAAGTTGAATTCACGAAACGCAATTTCGAAGAATTGTCACATTTTCGTCCAGGATATTTCAGTGCATTAAATCACTAACGATGCGGTAGAAAACGAAGACTGTTGTTACTGACGTCACAATTTTCGAAAAATGACGCGCTGGTGAACAAAAGAGTGTTGTCATGACGTCACAAGATGCGAGGGAATCATACATTTGAAAAGACGCGCTTGGAGAAAACAAAGAATCTGTTGTCTCTGACGTCGAATATCGAAACACTTTCTGTTGATAGCACATGCAATGACTGAATAGTCAAATTACAGTGAAGAAAATGTAATGTAGAAGTCAATTCCCACTTCATAACTGTAGAATTCATTCCGTACAATTATCGATCACATGGGGAAATAATTCACTCTGGGTGTTGGTAAGATGGTTTCGGGGAAACAGGGTACTATCCGCAGATGTACAATAGTTCTATGTACTATCGGGCAGACGTAGACACTCGAAGTATATTTATAAGAACAAAATATCACTTCAAAGTTAAATTGAATCAGAGTGAAGAAAGTGAAGATGTAACCACTGTGAAACTGTAGAACTTCTTCCAAGTATCATTGATTCACAAAATCATTCTTACAGTGATTCAGTCACACCGGGTTGTATTATAGGTTACACACTTCCTCACTGTGGTATTCGTATTGGTAGCGTGGTACAGTCGGCCAGATTTACAATAGGTCCATGTAATATCGGTTTGAGCGTGGGCACCCGAAATGTATCATGTATTGATCACAAAATATCATTTCTAAGTAAATTCGTATCCCACCGCTGCCACCAAATGTTATGCTCACTTCTTGGGTTTGAGCATTGACACTAGACTTTCAAATTTTAATGGAAATATATGTGAATTTATCCCTTCAGAACCTGTTGTTTATTCTTTATTTCCATAATTCAGTAACTGATCTAATTAATGTCTATCAATTACACAGGAAATGAAAGCGGATAATGACCGGTTCAATTTTATTATAGGCACGAATTTAAAAATACACAGTTTGGCAAATATGGACTTATTGCGGATAATCGAAGAGAGGGTAAAATGTAGACCGTGGTTGTTAACCCCACAAAGTCTAGAGCCAATCTAACAGAGGACCAAACTATACAGGAAAGCTTCAGTTCTAGGCTTATTTTCGTATTGGACTACAAACAGCTCATTATATACCTAGGCCTTATATTCAATAATAATCCTACGGATACAATAAGAATGTCTTACGGTGGTATTTTAACGGACTTTTAGGGTAAGGGTTAAAAGAGAGGATGTAAGCAATTAACATCATTCGATACTTTTGAGAAAGAAACAATGTTTTTTCAAGAGTTATTAAAATATATAGGTATAGCTATTCTTATTGAAATTATAGTTCATAACACTATTCGTTTAACCTGTTATAGTCTATGAACCTTGGGTAAATATGTAGCTATTGATAAACACTAATAAGTAACTAGGTAGGTATGTGGAAATTGAAAAAATATTAATAAATAGATAGCTATAATTAAAATATTCAATTGAATTGTTCTATTACTTTTTATAATAAGAAAGAAAAGATACAAAATCAATAGAATATCAAATAATATTCATTTGTAATAACTGTAAAATGCATGCGTGTTATCATAATAAATTACTTATAGTTCATTCCAATCCCACTTCTACCATGTCCAAGATGGCTGAGAAGGTAGAGCTGCAGCCTGGAGATTGTAGATCGTCAGGTCGAGTCCCGGATACACCACTTCATTTCTATGTTCATTTATTCTCATTTAACATTAAGCTAATTGATATACAGCCAAATTTACAATTACATTATATGCAATAATATAAGAAATGCTAATTAAAACAGCATAATCTTTTTTTTAAACCAAACAGTTTCAATCAAAATAACAAGATGATTGTGTTGCTACAAAAAAAATTATTTGTGTTGCTTTAAATATACTTTTTGTTGACATAACAAAATACATTTTTTGAAGTAACAGTATTGTAACGTTACTATAACTAAAAAGCTCTAGTTACTGTTTCCATTAAAAAATATAGTGTAACTTTATCAAAAAGAAACTTAACAATAATATATATTTACCATAGCAAAATTATTTTGATGGCTCGTAGCTGACTAACTTATTTTGTTGATACAACTAAAAACCTACTTTTTTTGGTTGTATCAACAAAACCGTTCTCTGTGTGTAACAAAATAAACAGTTGCAGAGGTCGTGTTCAGACCATAATAAAGGAAGGAAATAAACTATAATTAAGCATGCTTGTGAACTTAATCATAGCTTATAGCATTGTTACATAGTATTGACAGAATAAATAATCAAGTACTGAATTAAATTAAATACATGTAATATAAGTCAAAGAAGTAAATGACGGGGATCAAATTACCGGGGGCCAACTTACCGGGGATCAAATTATCAGGTGACCAAATTACTGAGGATTAGATTACTGGGGATTAAATTACCGGGGATCATATTACAAGGGATCAAGTTACCGGTCCCGCTATACAGGATATCATTATAGAGGAGTTTAACTATCGTATTTACTAATATCTAATTGAAATTGTTGCTCACTATAACGAAAATGTAGTTCTACAAAGTAGACTCTACTTATCGTTACACTACACCCTAGGCACTCCTACGAGAATCTAATGTCTAAAGTTAGATTGCTTCTAAGACAAATGTTTCACTTACACCGTCATTAGAGCTTTATTATGAGAAGATGATTTATTTCTTAGAGTATAATAAAGACAACCAATTGCCTGACACGCAGCATTTAATGAAACTAACTATAAAGATTCGAACCTGGGGATATGATATCTTATTTCAAATATTGCAATTTATTCCTTAAACTACAAAAAGTAGTTTAATTTCAAAGCAGTGTCTACAACTGTAAGTATAATAAATAAAGTAGAAATTAAATAGATACGAATTTAGAATATTTATTATATTTCATACATTCTGTATATTTAATATTTGATATGAAAATGAGTACTTCATTGAAATTTATTTTATATTTTAATCCTAACCACAGTAATTTATTCTTATAGGTGTTCTTTATGTACAGAGAGAAAGTTATAGGGCGTATAAAGTACCCCCACCCGATCTTCTTCGTTCTAACCATAACTTTTTGTCTGGGTATTTACAGTACTAAATGTAAATATGCCATACTTGACAAAATATTGAGTACGGATGTATAATGAATAACTTACTATCAAAGAAGCCATATGTCATAAGTGATACATTACAATGAACAATAATTTAGCATCTATTTATTATAATAGACTAAAAAAGGAGTGAAGAATGAATGAGTTGGTAAAAGTCGTGCCCCGTATTTTTCCTCTCTGTTGGAAATTTGGCCAATTTATGGCTTTATTACTGTTTTCGGAAGTAAACATCAGCCTTAGAAAGAGTGTAGTGAGAGCGACATCTATCTCTTTTAAATTCGACACGACAAAAATCCTAAAGTGGTGAAACTGATAAAGGGGGCGATGTACTGCATACAAATGAGTTCATATCATGTAGGATGCATTCGCAATTGAAATTCATTTCAGTCTCACCCAGACTGGATTGAATGGTGCTATAGGGGCGGCTATTTCGAATGAAGTGGGCGATGAAAAAAGATAAACATTCGATTTTTGTTTAAAAATATTTTGAATAACTCTACCATATTCTTTGATCATTTAACCGAAAAAAGATATTTGATACGCAGTTTTTAGACATTTTACTTCGGAGATACATTTCGATGTGAAAATTCGTTCCTCTAGATTTCATTACAAGCATTTACTATTTACTCCTAGCAAACTTCATGTTTCGATATTTTATCTTTTTGGCCGAACAGCGGGGTAGAGAGTACGACGAGATCAGAGAATGTATTCTGTGTCTGGCACGTACAAAATGGATACGAAAGAGTCTGAAATAAATATTTTCAATCTATTTCTACCTTCTAAATAAACGAAAAAATTTCATACTTCAATACCTAGGACGCAATAAAAATATCCTCAATCTAGTGAAATTTTTAACCCGTCCTATCAATTATTTTTGATGTCTTTTCTCAATAGCCGATCATCTATCCATTGCTTTAATAATTTAACGTTTCATAGACTGACCAGTTCTAGGTGAAGTTAATCATATATTTTCTTGAGGATACACACTCAAACTTTCAAGCTCAATAGTGCCAAATTATAAAAAAAAAGACTTAGGAATAAAGAGGGACATATTGTCTCCATTAGTTCTACTTCTTATTTAAAAAAGTAGTTAATTTATACATATTTACTTTGGTAACTTCCTATACAATTCCCTAATGAGAGTAAATGAATTGTACAAAGTTAAAGATAAGAACAGTTACTCTACTATTTCAAACCCTCTATACTAGACATCATTTACCTCAAGAGAATTAAGCTATTCTTTACTTGCCACCACTTTCAAACATACATTTATCACAATTAATATAAATGTTAATATTAAAACTTAATTCTTTCATACAACTGATTCAGCAATGAAAATTAGCTCCATAAATTGTTGTTCAAAATAAACCTACCAAAAACATTTGACGTGGACATTGAAAATCACATAAAAATGTTTCCTCTTTATTCTCGTAACAACGACCAAACCTGCGAACAAAATGCAGAGATAGGAAAATAATTACATATCATGTTACCTACAATGAATACAAACAAATAATACCTACAAATAATGAATAAATAACATTATGGTAAATACTGTAAATTAAACTAAGACAGGAATACAATGAAACGTAATCAAAAAGTGCGTATGACACACGATACAGGTAGTGAAAAGCATAGTATATAAATAGTAAAGTATGCTAAGTACAATATTGGAACCTCCGAATTAAAATACTACACGGATGTGACGGTGACAGGACAATAACCCCCGTGCAAAAAAAAAACCGCGGTCAAAAAACCCCCGTGCAATATACCCCCCGGACAAAAAAAATCCGTGCAATAAACCCCCCGGACAAGAACCCCCCAGCAAAAATACCCCGGTTCAAAAAACCCCCGGTCGATATAAATAGCCTAATTCAATTTTATTAATTTTCATTATTTTTTTATTAATAAAATTACTATATGCTATAAATATAAAGAGATATAGTGCACCTAAGGTTAGGTTAGTGGTCCGATTGGGGGGGGGGTTGGGGGCGGGTTTGCTTGGGGTCTTTGTCAGTTATATTTTTATCAGGGGGTATTTTGCACGTGGGTTTTTGACCGCGGGGTTTTTTTGCACGGGGGGTTATTGTCCTGGAATCGGACGTGACATCGATTAAAACGAGTGACGTCACACAAGTAACTTCCGAATAAGAACTGTGCTATTATTCTGTTGAATGTGCATTTTCATGGATATTGACTTAAATAAAATTTGTTTTTATCACGTTTTACACTCTATTCCCATATAATTTTGAACTTAATAGCCTTCAAAATCTCCAGTAGAGTAAAGGTGCCTGAAGGATCCAAGACACTTTTGCATTTATCTGATTAAATAAGAATTTTTATTGAAAATTTCCTTCGTCTAATTGTGCTCAAAATAACATTTTACTATATGCAATCAGGTTTATATGTCAGATAATGTTCATTCAAGTGTTTCATTGTATGTTCAATTGGTTACTAGGTACCAATTAACATTTTACAAGTTTGCCAATAAGCCAACTTATAGTGCCAGCCTGGTATTAAATATACATATATAGGTTATCTAGGTACTGGAAGCTAACGAAACATAATGTTTATTGACATATTCTATCTATTTATTTGCCGCACCTATATAATTCTCATTTTGACATTACTTCATCTGATTTTGTGTGACGTCACTTGTTTACATACTTTCTGAAAACCGGAATAAATTAGTATATTTTTCTATATATTTACTATGGTAAAAAGGTGATTAGGGTAAGGGTCTCTCCAATTATCGTCACGTTTCAGTTATTTTCGTCTATAACAAGACTTAGAAACATTTTCATGGTTTAGGTTTTTACAGTTCGATGTTTCCGATCATTTTTAGTATTGTTACAAGAAAGCAAGTAATTTCATTTAAAATTGCAATCAGAGTGTCAGTTTAATTGATGAGAGAAATGACGATACGGTATATTCAGAACAAACCTACCGAAATTGATTAGTTTCGGAGAATTTGTTATGCGCGATTTTACGCTGCAAAAAAAAACTATGTTCATACAATTTTGTTTGTATTTAATTGTATTTCTTAAATATAAAATCAGAAATTAATTTGGTCATCAATATCTAAAATAAATGGGTGTGTCGGTATTAGGTATCAATAAAGAGGATTTTCCATTTATCGTCTAAATGGTTGTTTTAAAACAGTTTAATGGTTAGTAAATATATTAATTCTCAATATTTATTCAATTTTCCATACTTAGATAGCTTTTACCCATTTATCGACCTACTAGAACTTAATTAGGGTGTTAAGGGGAGGGGGGATAAATAGATCAATCATTTATTACTTTTACACATATAGTATACTCAGAATTATACTATTCAATATACCTTGTTCATCTAAATAATGATTAGTAAATAAATAAAATTTGATTTAAATAGAAAAAGCTCCATCCAGTTGTAAAACGTAAAAAAATCACAAGTTTTAGACGTCATGTTGTTGTATTGCCGTACACGTTATCCAAAGAATGTTTACATCTACGTGTGATATTAATAATTAATATATAGCTAATATTCATCTTAAAATCAATTAATAGCTAGTTTAGTGTTTACATTTCTCTGATTCGGTTAATTATTATTTACACGGCATACGATGATATATATTTTGTGAACTTCATCTATTGGGAAAAACAAACAACGTGATCTATCAAAATTTCGATATGACTTTGGTTATCTAAAACTTTTTTCTCTCAAAATAAATATAGATTTCAGCTTAAATAATTCATATCATAAATTAATTATTGTTAATCCATCATATTATCTTAAATGTCATTTCCAGTGTCCGGGAAAAATAGGAATATATTAAATAAACCGTGCAAAATTTTTAATACTCTGTGTGACCCAATAGTACTAAACATTATTGTGATACTTAAGATAATTTATTGAGAAAGAAATTTGAAATATTGTCTCCTTACTTAATTAATTACGTAGGGGTTTTTATGTCTGCTGCAGAATCGGAGATCAAGTCACTGACTTCAAAATATAATTTTATTGAGTGAAAGTGGACTCATGAGCAAAGTCAAATACCACCTGTCGGTGTCTAGTTCATGGATGCAGGAAAGCTACTCAGTGAATGCAGTCACTTACCAAGGAATGTGATGAAGAAGTATACGTATACCCGGTGACTGCACTCACGGATCGAAGAGGAAAATGAAGAGGAGATACTAAATGAAAGCAACGAATCTACCTAACACAAAATATAAAACCTCGTAGTTGAAGAGCATAACCCTATCGCTATCCTCTAAAACTGCAACTTCTCTAATTCACCACAGACAGCTCCGTGATAGAGCCCTCAAGGACACTATCCTAGAACTGTCTGTTGTGAATGGAAGAGATGGGGAGTGGCATCATATGGGCCTAGAACTGTTGTAATTTGGGTTGTGTATTATCTTTTTTTCATTTTTAAACGTAACTTGCAGTTTTAGAGGATAGCGCTAGGGTTATGCTCTTCAACTACGATGTCTTAGATTTTTGTGTTAGCTAGGCTTGTAGGCTTCATTTACTATCACCTCTTCATTTTCCTCTTCTATCCGTGAGTGCTGCGAACGGTGCTTGTGTCCCTTTTCGTCACATTCCTTGGTGACGAATTCCTTGGTAAGTGACTGCATTCAATGAGTAGCTTTTCTACATCCATGAGCCTTGTCACTGACGGTGGTTGTTGACTTTGTTCATGAAGTTACTTTTCTTTCTGACTGCTTCTTCCAGTCCCTTGTATTTAATTTCCTTTTTCACATCAGCGATATGGTCTTTTGTTCCGAAACAGACGTTAAACCCTCACTACAATTATTAATTTCCCCCATTCTGCCATCGTTTTCCCTACTCAGCCACCGGTTTCCCTCATTCTACTTTTTCCCCCATAATACCTGTTTTTCCCCATTCTACCTTATTTTCCCCCTTTCTACCTGATTTCCCCAACTCTACCTGATTTTCCCCCATTCTAACTAATTCTTCCCAGTCTATACTATTTAAAGTTCTAGTTGATCCAAATGAAATAATATTAGATCCAAGTGAATTTCAATTTGATCCTTATGAAATTGAATTTGATCTTTATGAAATTGAATTTGATCTTTATGAAACTGAATTTGATCTTCATGAAATTGAATTTGATCTTCATGAAATTGAATTTGATCTTTATGAAATTGAATTTGATCTTTATGAAATTGAATTTGATCTTTATGAAACTGAATTTGATCTTCATGAAATTGAATTTGATCTTTATGAATTGAATTTGATCTTTATGAAATTGAATTTGATCTTTATGAAATTGAATTTGATCTTTATGAAACTGAATTTGATCTTCATGAAATTGAATTTGATCTTCATGAAATTGAATTTGATCCATGTGAAATAATATTTGATCCAATTTGTGAAACAATATTTGATCCAGGTGAAATTGAATATTTTATCATTCCGATACCTCACATTTTGTGTCTTTGTCTGTTGGTTGGTTGGTTGGTTGGAATAGAAATGTCACGCTTTTAACATTTAAGATATAAAAATGTTTGTATAATTTATGAGAGATTATGATTGGCACATCATAATCTCTCATTGCTACCTTAATCTTTCATTGCCCACCATAATCTTTCATTGTCCAACCTAATTTTTCATTGCCCACCATAATCTTTAATTGCCTACCATAATCTTTTATTTTCCACCATACTCTTTCATTTTCCACCATAATCTATCATTTTCCACCATAATCATTTATTGCCCACCATAATCTTTCATTGCCCACCATAATCTTTCATTGTCCACCACAATCTTTCATTGCCCACCATAATCTTTCATTGTCCACCACAATCTTTCATTGCCCACCATAATCTTTCATTGCCCACCATAATCTTTAATTGCCTACCAAAATCTTTCATTTTCCAACATACTATTTCATTTTCCAACATAATCTTTCATTTTCCACCATGATCTTTCATTTTCCACCATAATCTATCATTGCCCACCATACTTTCATTGCCCACCACAATCTTTCATTGCCCACCACAATCTTTCATTGCCCACCATAATATTTTATTGCCCACCAAAATCATTCATTGCCTACCATAATCATACAATGAAAGATTATGGTGGGCAATGAAAGATTATGGTGGGCAATGAAAGATTATGATTGGCCAATAACCAACAGACAAAGACACAAAATGCGAGGTATCGGAATGATAAAATATTCAATTACACATGGATCAAATATTATTTCACTTGGATCAAATATTATTTCACTTGGATCAAATATTATTTCACTTGGATCAAATATTATTTCACTTGGATCAAATATTATTTCACTTGGATCAAATATTATTTCACTTGGATCAAATATTATTTCACATGGATCAAATTCAATTTCATAAGGATCAAATTCAATTTCATAGAGATCAAATTCAATCAAATTGAAATTCACTTGTATCAAATATTATTTCATTTGGATCAACTAGAACTGTAAATGGTATACTTGATTTCCCCCACTCAACCTGATTTTTTACCATATTTCTCCCATTCTACCTGATTTTCTTCCACATTTCCCCATTCTACCTGATTTTCTTCCACATTTCCCCATTCTACCTGATTTCCCCATTCTACCTGATTTCACCCCCATTCTTCCTGATTTCCCCCATTCTTCCTGATTTCCCCCATTCAATCTGATTTCCCCCCATCTTGTCAGCTGTTTAAAGTGAGAGGAAGGAGAGTTACACAATAATAATAGTTTTGAAGTAAACCTCTTAAGTGGTCG